>JAKTRH010000118.1:0-41284 GCA_030579575.1 Sporopachydermia lactativora
CTACGACTACTGAAGAGAGCATAAGCTCGAAAAGATTTCCCAAACGATTTCTTCTAGTCGTTAAAAGGAATCCGTGCCTCTTCCCCTGGACCTTTTCAACCCTGTAGTTACCTCCTACCTCCTACCTCCTACCTCCTACCTCAAAGATCGTATATAAAGAAATAAATACATTTATTTTTAAAATTCTACATGTATTTATTATTTAATTACTTCACCCAATTAAGTAATGTAACTGGTCCCTGCGTCTTCCTTGCATAGTCTTACATATTTTGCTGACAACAGGCTCGAACTGACTTCACGTCTCATCTTGCTATATACCCACTTCATGTATCCTCCCAGCCAATTCTTGATCCATCATCATCAATTTAGTTTTATTTTATGATTACATCATTCATATTGATCTATATAATGCTGACCTGATCAATATATATCCTACCCTACCATTCTAGTAGCCCTTCTAATGTCTTTTGGATCACGTAATCCTTTATATCTGCTCCGACTCCAAGTCCATCATCCAGCCATTTCCAGGCCTTTTAAGACGCGGTAAACTACTATCACCACCTAATATTATCTTCTACTACCTATCTATACAGTAAAATATCTTTTATTGCAACTCTATACCTCTCTTTGTTGCGTTTCATCGTTGTTTTCTTGCTTCTACGTTTCTGAGCATCTTATGGTACATACTCTCAGATTAATTGGAGTGTATATAGTTATATAAGTAATATATTATTTGACAATATGTACTTATAAAAATAACAGATTATTTTAATCCAGAAAATACTAACGTGTTGGGTCACCACTTGTAGGTTTCCAGCTCTCTCTCATCTTCATATGCACTTGAAATACTCACTTTAGTCTTCTTCTGCTGCGACTTAGCTATACAAGAACGGCTACAGCACCAATATGTATTCTGATATAATAAACTATATACCATATTAATCTACTAACTGCAAGCAATACAATGAATATATTTAATTACTATTTAGATGTAAACTGAACGAAAACGAGCAGCGTCTTTTTTACGAAATCCATCAGATGCCTAACATCACGTCTCGTCATGGTAGAAATCCTTCTATCACTACGCTTAACATCACCAGTATACTATATATAATAAAATAAATAGTACCATTATAATCTATGGAATGTAAGGAATCTATTGGATATAATATATCTATATTTGAACGCGTATCCGGCGAAATCTAGCCACAGTTCTGGCTTTTGCTCCCGAGAGAGTCTTAGAGAACCTGCGGCTCATATAGCGGTTAGAGACCCAATCCATCAAACTGCATCATACCTACATAGTCTACGGAACTCAAGGAATCTAATGAATATATTTGTTTGTTATTTAAATCTGTAGTTAGCTCGTTTCACTAACAGAACACCATTTAGCTGTTATATCAAGGCCTGTCCCATAATAGACCCTCCTACGCGTCCTGAGATCAGCTGTATTGAAGAAAAAGCAAAGCACTAGTACTGAGAATCAAAACAAATAAAATACAAACAGGTTATGGAAACAAATTTACAAGTAGGAGTTGTCAGGTATACTCAAGATATGTTTAACGAGTCATTTGATAGTACCGATTAACCATTTTCTGCAGTTACATGTTTACTGAATTGGGAGGTAGCTATATGCAGGTTCATGCAGGTGCATGCAATTCATGTTGAGGTATAAGATTTGAGAAAAGAGTAATTTATGTAGGAAATCTCAATTTATTATTCAATTACTCATCTATATCTAGTCTATCTGGACTTATAAAAACAAGAAGGTAGGCTATGGATATACATATATATATATATGTTCGAGTTATAAAGATTATTGCATTTTAAGGTTTGATGAACTTTAACAATTCAAACGTTCCATGCCGAACTCAATTCTGGAAGTTAGCAAACCAAGTGATTTTTTATTGCTGTTGAAGTATATAACTATTGATTATAAGCAAATTCTATATACCTTGATCAATTGAGACTTAGTTTGCTTTTGATTGAGAATGGAGTTGATGAAGAGTAGTCTCTTGTCATACAGTAGATAACTACGAATTCAATGTAATCTCTTAAGCATCGAGCTCCAAGACATCCCGTAGACGTACTTCTTGATGTAAAATACTATCCCTGCTTATATAAGGCATAAGATATCACCTATTTTACAATTTTATGTAGAGTAGTGCTTCAATATGGCCAAAGAACGTTGAAATCTTAGTGCAGTATTCCAAGAATTATCGTCAAAACGAAGAAGTTACTCTCCATTTATGCACTAGTTAGCACTTCAATGTCCGATCATATCTCTGACTGCGCAAGAAAGAAAGAAGAATTGACAAACTACATTAATTAATTAATATATAAGAGAAACTTCACTTACAACCCGTATTTGGTGATCTTGAAGAATCTTCTGTCGTGCAGCAGTTTACTCTCTTAGAGCACAACTTTTTAAGGAAATCAGTTTTTTTTTTATTCCATACATTAGAATTTATAATGCATTGATCGGTTGTCGTCTGTAATTTCCAATAGAATATTGCTGAATCCCAGAGAAGTCAAAGAAAGAGAGTGCAACATTGTTCTCTGAGATCTTTTCTGACGTCAGATTGGTGTCGTATTGAAGAAAAGAAAGGTATCTACGGACAGTAAGAGATTAGGGAAGTTTGAGGAATATCTGAAGCAATATGATGCAGATGAGTCAGATATTATGCAAACTAGCAATCAGCAGGTCAGGAGGTTAACCGATTAGTAGGTTGGAAAGTTAGCAAGTTAGCAGATTATCAGATTAGCAATTTGACAGGCTACGAGATACCAGATGATCAGTTTACCAGATTTGATTACTTGACTACTTGACTACTTGACTACTAGATTACCGAACCCCCTCTACTATTTTACTCTTCTTATAATATTTGATATCAATTAAAATAAACCCATAATCCTATCCACTCGATCATTTGTAATTCTCCTTTCTCACTCTCCTTTCTCACTCTCCTTATCTCCTTGTTCCTTGCTGCCTGCCTCGATCCCAAGATCCACTCTGCCTCTGTTCCCACAGAAAATAGCTTTCCACACGGAAGATTCCTGGTTCTTCCTCTCGAAAACGAGCTCAGTCTCTTCTAACGAATACCCCATCGTCTCTGGGTATACAAAGTAGACAAATACCATAATAAACAGAAGGACCCCAACGTATACCAGGTAGTATTTCCATCCAATCTTGTCCATGGCAATTGAATTGACAAAATTATTGAAGATCATCATCACAGCATACCCATTGAGTGAAAATGCAATTCCCTTGGCCCGCAAATCAAACGGGAACACTTCTACAGGGTATGACATGGACATGGGCGTGTATGCGATATCGTAGAATCCGAAAAACACATAAAGGAAGGGGATAACTGCCGTTGCAGCTGCCTGGTTGCCATGTTCTTGAAACAGAGCTGTAAGCAGAGTCACCATCACAAAAGAAATCCACATACCTAGCGTTGACAGCAAAAAGAGCGGCCGCCTGCCAAACACTCCAATAGCCCAGGCACCTATCAATGCAGCTATCACATTCCACAATTGTAGGAACCCATTGATAAGAGTTTGCGGTGTAATCTCGGTGATGCCAATACTGACGAGCATATCTACTTGGTAGTATGAGATGATGGAGTTGCCACAAGCTGCAGTGAAAATACCAAGCGAATAGGCAATTACAGACCTATGAATGTTTGCCTTGCTGCGGAATAAGTCCATATAAGTTGTTTTCTTACTGTTCTCTTCGTCGATGCTGTGCTGCAGTTCCTTGAGTTCAACTTCAACAAGTTTGTCGTAAGCAGGATCGAACCCTGCATGGTGTTTTCTTAGCATTTCTAGGGCTTGATCGTCTTTTCCTTTTGATATCAACCATCTAGGGCTCTCTGGGACAAAGAAGTAGGTAAGAACAAGACCGATAGCAGGGAAAATCACTTGCAAGAGAGTCAACAGCCTCCAGCTCCAGTCGCCAGTCATATTGCGAATGCCATAGGCAATCCACGAGATCAGGAAGGATCCTATGTAGTAGAATCCCAGGAAAATACAAGACAAAAATGACCTGTGAGAAGGATAGGAATTCTCAGCAATAGCGACAACTGCTTCTCCACCGCAGATCACACAACAGCCCAAAAGAATTCTAAATGTGGTGAACATCCCTACATGCGTAGAGAATGTCTGAATAATAGAGAAGATAATCATCAATACAGAGAACAGCAGAGCTGTCATTCGTCTCCCTAAATGATCACAACATGGTGGACCGACAAACAAAGCAGCAAACGCTCCAAATGAAGAAGCACCAATGATAAACCCTTTGTATGCACCTGTGGGGTTGCCGATAAAATCCATGAAAGACTCAAAAGCCTGACAACAGTTGAGCAAGGAGTCGATATAACCGAAAGAGGCCGACATCATACACAGACCAACCATGCCAATATTGAGCTTGAGAAGATGTGGCAGCCGGTACCACGGCGGAGTATCCAGCGGGATCACCATAGCGATCTCTTCTCCGAGCGTTTTCTCATATTCCAAGAAGAGTTTCTGCTGCTCAGGTGTCAAGTCTGGTCGGCGGCACTCTCCAGAAGAGACCTGGTGAACTTCAAGGACCGTTTCCTCTTTCTCCATGATAGTAGGAGTTAGGATGTTAGGTTGTATATTAGGTAAGATAGTAAGCAGGATATTAGACAAAATGTCGTAGTCACACGACAGATGTCAAAATATGAGAAAACTGTGATGTGCTGAAGTATAATAATATTTATACTCGGACAGAATTGCAGAATTTGCGTTCAACGTGGTCCCGGACAGAGACCGGTACCAGATTTGTTAGCTGAGCCACAGTGTGAGGCTGAAGCGAGACCGGGCTGCACAGAGATATGGCTGATTCGGGTGATAGTTTCTGGGTTGGAGTTTCTTCGTGGTGGGTCGATAAGATAGAACGCGTTATAAAGTGTATGGGGTCCTTATAGGGTCCAGAGATAAGATCAGCCGTGAGATAGAGGGAGAGTTTCAGCGTGATCCCCGGATCCCCAGTGGATATTTCTGTCTCCTGCAAAGCTTATCTAGAGATGGGTAAAATAAATAGCACACGACATACCGTTCGCTCGAGAAATGCGTAAATGAACCGGGTGGAAAGAGTAGATTTAGTTTTCCAATATGCGGGAAGTGTGTGATTTGAGGTTTGCAGTTAGTCGAACTCTAAATAGGGTATAACCTCTAGCGGGATCAGGCAGAAACTTTAATTAAAACCTGAGAATGAATTTATGCTGATGTGGGGAGCGTTATGGGGAGCCATGTTTAGGGAAAGTGTAGGAAGAAGCATGAAAGGAAAAGAATTGTATAGCTTCCTCTGAGACTTTAAATTTGGAACTGCTCTGCTTATGAGGCTTTCACCGGTCTTTTGACAGCTACCAAGTTCAACGTTCTGGCCTTGGCAGAAGCTTAACTGAACCGACCTCCACATACGGTAGGTATTAAGCGACTACCTGCATTGTCACTGCAACTACTGCTCGCGATCTCGCAGTATGCCTGCCGGATCAGAGCATAAAGTTAGCATTCTAATCAGGTTCGACACCTTACAAAATATAATTTCTACCTTTTATATGCCTCATCTTGCAATATATCTAGGTAATGAGCAAGAAATCCAAGCTTTTACAGTAATTAATAGTATATTATAGTAGATAAAATCACGTTTGTTTCCTTAGATAAATACCTTCGATATTTATCTCCAAACAAACCATACTCCCTCTCCGTATTTAAGGTTTGACAATATGAACCCGAATTCAAAGCTTATAGCAAAGTTTTACTGCATAAATCTTTATCTTCCATATACAGTATGTATTTGAACCGGATTCCGACTCTTCGCTTTAACCATCTGCACGACCTGCCTAATGCCTTCTCTATTGGGTATTACTCTAACCTGCTGAAAATCTCAAGAGAGCTTCAGACGAACGGCTGGTTCCGACGCGGTTCCAACTGTTATTCCGAAGACTTTGAGGACCCGAACACACTCTTAGCTGTTAGTTAGAGTTCGCGGCTTTTAAATTCCCGCGAAACATCGGACGGCGCTCCAATGAGTATTGCTGTTCAATTACTGAACGCATTATTCCATTATATAACCTGACAGTTCCCACCTCTAACCGCGGATCGAAGCTGAATCTACCAAAGCCTTCAAATTCACCGAATCCTCAACTTTACGCCTCCCCTTATTTCCCTCTGTTCCTCCACTACTCCGCAATGGTCGCTACTCCGGAACAAATCCTCTCCCAGCTCACGCTACAGGAGAAAATCCTCCTGACAGCTGGTAAAGACTACTGGCACACAAATCCAGTCCCACGCCTTGACATCCCATCCCTGCGACTCTCGGACGGCCCAAACGGTGTCCGCGGAACCCAATTCTTTGACCCGAAACCATCAGGATGTTTTCCCAGTTCTACAGGTCTCGGAGCGACTTTTGATAAGTCTTTGGCCCAAGAAGCGGGCAAACTTATGGCCGCAGAAGCCCGAGCAAAGGGAGTCCATGTGATCCTCGGCCCCACTATCAATATCATTCGGAACCCACTCGGTGGTCGAGGGTTTGAGACTTTCTCGGAAGATCCCATTCTCACTGGTCAGCTTGGGGCAGCAGTGGTGCAAGGAATTCAATCACAGGGTATTGCTGCGTGTGTAAAACATTTTGTAGCAAATGATATTGAGCACTATCGGCTAAAGTCTAACTCCATCGTCTCCCGCAGAGCTCTTCGGGAAGTTTATATTCGACCTTTTGAAATTGCAATCCGGGAAAGTCACCCTGAGACTCTCATGACTTCATACAACAAAACAAACGGAATCCACTGTTCGCAGGATGTAGCCCTGCTGAAGCTTCTTCGAACAGAGCTTGGCTTTGAAGGTCTAGTGATGTCTGATTGGTGTGGCACTTTCTCTGTGGCTGCTGCTTACGTTGCAGGACTTGATTTGGAGATGCCAGGGGCGCCGAGATTCCGCCGAGTAGATACCGTAGAACATATGGTAGCTTCTGCGGAACTTCTTGAACGGGATATCGACGCCTCCGCATTGCGAGTTCTGCGCCTCGCAGAATTTTGCCGAGGTTCAGGGATTCCTGAGAATGCCCCCGAGACTGCCGAAAACGATACAGCGGATACACGAGCTCACCTGCGCAGCATTGCCGCTCAGGGGATTGTCCTACTGAAAAACGACAGCAGAATTCTCCCGCTGTCACCCTCAGACAGCGTGGCAGTTATCGGGCCGAACGCCTTCCACGCTTCCGTTTCCGGAGGTGGCTCAGCCGCGTTACGAAGCTATCCTGCCGCTACACCTCTGGAAGCCATTAGCGAAGTTTTGACCAAACCACCGCTTTCTCATCAAGGCTGCTTTAGCCATAAGAAAGTGCCCGATACGCCGCTCATTAACCCGGTCACGGGTGAACAGGGGATTAACATGAAGATTTATGTAGGTCCACCTTCTTCACCCGACCGAAGTCTCGTGGACGAGCGGAACCTCGACAGCACGCACATTTCTATGTATGACTACTATCATCCGCAGATCCATGAGTTCCAATTTTACGCTGATATCGAAGGTGATTTCAAGGCCGAGACCACCGGGGAGTATGATTTTGGTATTGGAGGCATTGGTGAAGCGGAGCTGTTTGTAGACGGTGAATTAGTGGCGCAGACAGGTGGTGAAGTGCCTTTCAGTGCATTGCTAAACGAGGATTTCCCCGAGCAGCACGGTACCCTCAAATTAGAAAAAGGAAAGCTTTACCGTATTACCGTCAAATTTGCGTCTTCCCAAACGACGGAAAATCCACCATCACTGGAAACCGGGGGCGGTGCTTGTGTCTTCGGCGTGTTCCCAGTGAAAGACCCGGAAGAACTGATAGCCGAGGCGTGTGCTGTGGCGCAGAAAGCGGAGAAAGTCATTCTTTGCATTGGCACATCCGCTGACTGGGAATCCGAAGGCCATGATCGCTCAGACCTTCGGTTGCCCAAACGCACAGACGACCTGGTACGGGCCGTTGCTGCCGCTAACCCGCAATGTGTCGTTGTGAACTTCTCTGGTTGCCCAGTAGAGATGCCGTGGGTTGCTGAGGTCCCTGCAGTTGTACAAGCTTGGTTTGGAGGCACTGAGGGATCCCGAGCTACGGCTGACGTGCTTTTCGGTAAAGTAAATCCGTCAGGAAAACTTCCCATGACTTTCCCGCGGTCGTTGCTTGATGTACCGAGCGCTTTGACTTTCAAAACTGATGGCGGAGATGTGGTGTACGGGGAAGACATATTTGTCGGCTATAGAAATTACGAGGGGCGTGGACAACCTGTGTTGTTCCCCTTTGGCCACGGCTTGTCGTATTCAACCTTTGAGTATACTGCTGTGTCCGCTGTGGAGACAGCAGAACGTCTTGAGGTCTCAGTAGAGGTCCGCAATATCAGCAAGGTTGCCGGAGCGGCCGTTGTTCAGTATTACGTTGCCGCACCGAGCCATGAGGATGTTCTGCGGCCCTTGAAGCAGTTGGTGGAGTTTGACAAGGTGGAAGTTGCATCTGAAGGTGTTGCACTTTCAAAGGTGGTGATTGACAAGCGGGAGGCTGCGAAATACTGGGACGGATGGACGGAGCGATGGTGCTGTTTGGCTGGGGAATATAATGTTCTAATTGGAGATTCCAGTGCTAATATGGTGACGGAGGCAAAGTTTGTAATTGAGAAAACGTTCTTCTGTTAGATTATAGGGATAGGATGAAATTGGAGAGGGAATAATAAGTGGAAGTGGGATTAGAATAGAAATAGAAATACAACTACAGCTAGTACCAAAACATTAGTAGCTATTCCCAGCTGAGAACGGTCTGAACTATTGAATTTTTTTTTAATTTTTCCTACTCTTTGTTTTCGAAAGGCCAAGAACGAAACAAAGAGTTATATACATAGTATATGTGATCAGGAAAGCCAGGAATAGCGGATCATCTAAGAGAAGTTTACTGACTCATAGGACGGGAGATTGAAAATAAATGAATTGTAATCAGATTGTCATTAACCTGGAACTGCTTTATAGCTTTTTTGTTTCCTTCTCCCCTTATGAAATCAAGAGGTGTAGATAGAAAATGGAAAAGCCTAAAAAACCTGAACAGCAAGCTGGCTTAACCTGATAATATAAGGAAGTCTCAGACTTTTGAGACCCAGCCAGCAATCTGTGAAGCGTTGAAGATAAATGAAGAAGTTCAGAGCATAGAGGAGATATAGGAGATTGCAAATAACATTGAGAGATTGAAAGTTTCACTGATTATGGAGAGAAACAAGTACAGCGACGGATGGTAGTATGATGATATTATGATGATAGAATGACGATGAACGTATTCTAACGGCATGGCAAGTCCATAAAACTGTTCTGCAAGATTCCCTGTAACTGTTAGTAAAGAAATATGCAACAGACTAACTGTTATAACGCTGACTGTACTTGAAAAATGTGCTGATACTGCTGTAAAGTACTTCACTTATAGGGTTTCATATCCTCCACAGGATATCGTTTTCAGTGTATAGAATAACCTATGGTGATAGTTTTCTTTGATATTGATCAACTCAGAGTGGCAGTTTCTTTGAAGTTTGGATTATTTCTTTCACTTTGTTAATTTGTTTGATTTACTTCATTCACTTTGAGCTGTTTGAATCTTTATTTCTTTTACTTTTTTTCGTATACTTCCTTTAATTATTTAATGCATTATTCATTTCGATAGCTATATTTGTTTGCTCCTTTACTATTTATATTTTCCATCTTTTCGCTATTCCTCTCTCCATTTTAGCCTTTGCATTTCTCTCATTTCCTCGCCCAGAATCTCTCATCATGTCATCGCTACTTTTCCTATTGGTACCTCCAGACATCCCCTCTAATCCGAGCCACATTAAACCTTTTTTAAACACTGTCTTTCCATTTACATCTAATCCGCAGCACTTCTCTCTGCGCTACAAATTTCACAGTTCCGCTAGGTATCTCAGCTCCGCATTTCCTTGTATTTCTATGGCTAAAATATTCTTTCGTCCCCATTGCTGATGTAGTCGTTTAGCCATATTATATACTTTTTCTCACATCGCACAAGAATATAGTGGTAGTATTTCCCGCAGTCCTGCCAAAGAATACTTTCTCCTTCTAATTCTCCAATTCCGAGCTATTCTGTTCATCTTTCCCTCTCTTCCCCGTACTGAAGAGCCCATTTCTGTTTACAAACCCCAAAAGAGCGGCCCGTTTGCTAAATTTTGTGTAATCCAGTAAAAAGGAATTTTATGCCAAAGCAGAGTTTCAATGGAAAGTCTTTTTTGTTCCCATATTTGGAACAGAGAGATGATGGGGGATCATCTGTGGCGCAGCAGGAGGTGGCTGAGGGGCCAGAAGGAAATGCTGTAACCAACTGGGGTGCGCCGATACGGAATGTCATAATGTGGGGGTTAACAGAGTTGAGGATTTCTCTAGAGAAAACCTATTAGTCTTAAGTTTTAGACATTTATGAGATTAAGAGGCTGATTCTTTCCCTAAATAGCCAGTTATACCTAAAGTAGCTATATAGTGGCTGATTTATCTATAGCTGTATCATCTTATTAGCTCCTAAAGTGGCTGAAACACTTAAAATAGCAATCTCTTCACCAAACCACAACTACAGCACCCAAATTCATCACAAACACGGAATTTCAACCCCGAAATCCCGCCAATTCTGCGATATCACCTCGGCAATATTCTTCCCGCTCTCCCGACACACTCGGCATACAAAAGTCTCAACAACTAAACTAGCACAGTGACTGTGATTGAAAATACCGGCAGCATGCTCATCAAAACGCCGCACTTCGTCCGGATCTCCAGCCCGAGAACTGAAAACTACTAATGGCCACGAAGGCTGCATAGAAACCGCCGTCCAAGCTGTTATCTGCGTAGTGAGATGTCTGTACTGCATACTCAGTTTACGGAATGCCTGTTTATAATTCTGTGGTTCTACAAGCATACAAACCTCTCCAAGAGCTCCCAAGGCCCACATATTCGCTATGGTGTGACGGAATATATACATTTGATGCCAGGAAAAGCTATTTGTTACCAAAGTAGTATTGAGAGCGGCGTAGTCGTCTGGTAAGTACCAGTCGTATTCTACTATACGAGCTTTCATACGTTGGAAATACTCTGTGCGTTCAGCCAGGGAATTGAAAGTGAATTTGCCAGTTGCTAAATCACATCTCAATACCGCTATGTCGTATATACATTCTAGAATCTGTGCGGGGCATCCGACTACTTTCAATTGCTGTAATTGATCAGCAGGCGTTAGCTGGATATCACATTTCCGGCAGAATGGGCGACGGAAACAAGAGGAACTAACAGCTAGAATTATATCAGAATAGTATATTTGCTGAGTGAATTGTTTCATATATTCCTCAGAAGATATTTCATCGAGTTTCTCAGCTGTTAGAACCATTAAATGAGTAAAAGGATGTAAAAACAGTCCAAATACTCCCCGGAATAAACAATACAGGAGATTAACGTATAAATAAGTCAAGAGAAGGAAAAGACGATTCCCGTTTTTCGCATCTTGTTGCTGTAAATGGGAAAGAAAATTTGAAGCTTTACTGGCTACGAGGGTCACTTTATTATCATTTTGGAAACAGAATAATCCAGCAAACTCTTCTTCACCAAAAGTATCAAGAATTTTACTATTCATAGCATCAAATTTACGACTGGCAATTCGGTAAAACATCGAATCCCACTGATAACAGTACAAATTAATCGCTGCTAACGCAATCCACCATTCTTTCAGCATCTCATTATCACACAGTTTCATAGCCAGCTCATACCAAGCATTAGAAGGCTCATTATCGATAATATTAATAAAAGAATTATAGAAGAAACTCAGTAATCCTTCGTCGGTATACAAAACACCATTCAGATTCTCCGGGATAACAGCGGGGAAGATTTGCTGATCTCTTTCAGCAATTATATGATTTAAAATCCCAATTTCATTCTGACGTCGGATAAACAATTCACGGAAAGATTCTTTAGATGGTTTTTGATCTGATTTCTTCCGTTTCGGAGTTCCTCGGAACCCGACTTTCAGCCTCCCGTGACTATCATAAGATACAGTATTTTGTGGATTTGCCGAATCTGTATCAAAAACGAGCCGTTTTGCGTAACCACCGCACCGTCGTCCCGAACGGATACACTGAGTACAAGCGGGTCTCTGACCGTCGCATTTTGATTTCCTGGTTGTCAGTGAGTTTTGCTTTCACGGTTTATCGGGGTTTCAACTTATCCGAGCCGTTGTTTGCTTACTTTGCCCGACAGGACCAACATTTTGTGGATATCCGAGTCATAATTATTGTTCCGAGACTGTTTGAGGGTACAAATATCGGGTTCGGGACAGCCGACGATCCCGTTCGTTACCGCGGAGTGAGTTGCGGAAGTTCCGACGTCACCCGGCTGGTTGGTTTAGCGAAAATTATGCGATTAGCTGGTGATTTCGGCACGGAAAGTGCGGAACAGCGAACCACTCGGTTTGATTTTTGTGTAATTTCGGGATATTTCGGAATGTTTAATAAAGTTTTTGTGTTTGTCATGCGAGACGTTGAGACGTCTGAAATGGAAAGACATTGTCACGTGGAGCTGACATTTTTGAAATTTTAATGGCAGAAGACGGGAAATATTGAAATATAGTATTTGAATTGTTTCCGAAGTTCATCAAACTCGGATGCTTAGATGGGCTGTTGAAAAAGCAGAGTAATAAAGTGGTAGAATGAATGGCAAATGGATATGCCGTTCAACGAGGGCTTATTTGGAAATGAATGAGTATTTAGAGGATTAGAAAGTGAGCCAGTGACGTCAGTGGAGCAGTTGATAACTGGAAAAGTCTAACGGTAACACAATGAAGCTCATATGGGTCTGAAAAAGTGGAATTTTGACTTTCACCGAGAGCATTGAGCAGCTCAAAGAATATCCTGATGCGGAGACATGTGAGAATATGCATAATCTCTTTCGGTTGCATGCATTAATCCTAAAGCTTAAACTTCAGTTTCCGTTTTCGTCTTTATCGCTTTGTTTTCCTAATTAGGCTATCAGCTGTTACCAAGATGAAACAGGAGAAGCTTAACCGTCCGAGATACAGCATTTCCGTATATGTGATATTGGACGAAGAAATTGAGTATTGCCGATCGGTCCATCGGCTGATACTAGGGGATAGGGAGTAAATATTTGTGCTGGAATAGTCCTCTGGAGAGTTTTTATAGGAATTTGTGTAATTTGAGTCGTTAATTCAGTTATTACTTTCCTATTATATACGACTTCAACATATCGTATTAGATTCAGTGAGACTTAATGATCACATAATCTGGGAACTAAAGGAACCTGCTCCCGAGGAGGTTCAACGGTCAAAGAACGGCTAACGGATACCCAGTTTGACTATCTTTAAAATCTAGCACTGAGACATGATAGGCCAAACCTAACGGCCACCGTTCGGTTTCATCAAGAAGGAAAGAAGAACGTCTTTGGTTATGTATTGGGAAAGAAGAATGATCTTACTTATCTATAAGATGGTGGGCGCAGCAAACTGTGTTTAAAGCCATGTCAGTATATTAGATCTGATTCGTTATTTCCACCGAAAACGATATCAACGTTGACATCGACGTTGCCTTCAATTTCAGTGTCAGCCTGCGGGGGCATCAACTAAAACACCCGACGCTGATAACGGCTTGGGTTGCGGAAGCAACCGATTGCAATACCGTTGAGTCTGTGCCGTCGCTGCCAAAGGCGCTGGTCTGGTGATTGAACCCGAAGCCGATGCGACTAACTCGTTTCCGAGGGTCTCTAGTAATTTCCGAGGTCTAGCGGCCTTGCCTCTCGCCGGCAACTAACGCCGTTTTGCAGTTTTCTCCACCTTATTCTACCTACTATAACCTAAGAGAATAACATCCCAGTTTAATCCCGACGTGCATGAAGGTGCATAGATACATACGTAACGTCATATCCGAACAATACATTTAGGTTTGCGCTTATGATTGGAGTTTGGCTTGATGTAGTAATGTAAACCTTAAGCTGGCGGGTATTCGGTCATAGAATTAACATTTGCCGTTAACCTTAATTTGGCGGATGAATAACCATTCGGCAGCATAAGGTTAAATCCATTAGTCAAACGTTTTTTTGTATATTCTTGGATCCAATTGGGTAAACCCTCATACATTCGGAACAATGAAGATGAATTTAAAATGAGAATATTAGGTGGATGCTCATTGCGAATCTTCGAAAACTGATATGCCAAGACTATATTCTCGCAAATGTCTAGTCGTAAACGAAAAAGGGAGTTCGTACAATGGATTCCAAAAAGCACTGAGGACTACTGAGGAGCACTGATTTTACGGTAAAAGAAAGTATTCAAGCTGTGCGGCGTGAGATGATAATAGAAGTTACATTTGATCTTGACATATGATATATACACACATACTATAAAAAGATGTTGATACAAATTATGAACAATCAAGCCGGTAATGCCGAAATACCACGACGGCCATATTCCGAATCCATAGTACTTTGAGGCATATGATATCACCCTGATAGAGAAGATACACACCACATATCCTGAAACCAAAATGGTTAAGCTTTGGGTTCTAATTTTTCAGGACAGTGGGTATGTATCTTCGGAGTTCAACGGCTTTGAACGTTGTTCCTTTGCTGAAAGGGAATTAAACTTTATCCCAATTCCAACTGTCAGTGAAAACCGTTTTCGCTAAAAGCTTCCCCTGTATTAGTCCGAGAGCCTCGGCTTTGAAATAGTAATGTAGTTTGAAGATAATCCCGACCTTACTATGTGCAATGAAATAGTATCCTGTAGACTTCGTATTAAACCAGATCTATATATGCCTTACACCGAGAAACAAAAAACCACAGTCTCCGAACCAAAAAGTATACTTTTGGTATTTTCAACCACCAAGTTATAAGGTTGATATTGGAACGAATCGAAAAAGAAGTTTTACAGCACCATATTTGTAAGGTGATTCACTCAATCAAGTGGCACACGACTACAGCTCTCAAATGGTCGATCAACTAAATAAGATTGGAACAAGACTTAAAAGGTGAAGTAACAGTCCGAAAGCGATAAGGAGAGACCTGCCTAATAAGGAAGTAACAAGATAAAGTTGGATATTTTAACGGAACGCTCACAACTTATTCTGGAATAAGAGAACCAGTAAAAGCTTAGCGGTAATGGTACCATTCACTATTCAGATGTGAACCAAATGCTCGCACAATTTATCGCAAAGAATGGAATGTATTCGCTCAATGAATGGTAAAGCTATTGCCTAAGAAAGTTTGTTATACCTTTAAAGCATCTAATAGTCATTTCTCGACCTATATGAACGAGTAAAAGCCGGAATTCTAGTGCCCAAGGAAAGAAAATTCAAATAAAACCCAATTATTGTAAACCGGTGTCAAACGATGTATAGTATGATCTTTTTGTCGAAAGAATAACTCTTTTCAAAGTATTCTGGAGAAGGTTAAGTTCCAACTTTAATGATGCCGTCTTCAGTAGGTCTTCAATACCTCCGCCCACTCAAGCTATTCTACAAAGGAGACATAGTAAAACTTCATTTGGCATGGAAGTTGTGTCAATAGTATCACTAGTCTACATTTATTTGAAAAATAATTGAGAAATTCAGTACGACCTTAGAACGAAGAGACCTGTTACTATGGGAAAATGCAAGAGTCTACATCACTCTCGGCTGAATATCGGTTCTGTAATGTACCACTAAGTAATAGAAGCTTTCATATCAAATACATAGTCATTACAAAGATAGCTTCAGTCACAAGTTTAAAAGTTTCAAGACAACAAGACATGAATTCAAATGTGATGTGATAGACTGATTGGCCATCATCTACTCACAATAAAGCTCAGAATCTACTCGCATCTGAATCTTTTGTTTAGACTCGCCTGATTGAGATTAGGAAGGCCTGAGAATATATTTCAGGACCACTTTAAAAGGATTGAATTGAAAGCCCTGTACATTAAGCTTTAGGCTATGCAGGATAAGGTTTACAACTAAAGATAACCGTTGAACTATAATTCAGAGTTTTACGTAAGAACTTGATAGACATATTGTCGGCAAATTCGGGGTCTTACCCTAGAGTTCAAGTTTAGACCCATGAAATATAGAACGTACAAGTTTAGGAAAAGATTGAAAATCATATTCAAGTTGTTTTATCCAATAATGAATGTGTCATACTAGCAGGAGTACAAAAATCTACTGGTAAATCTAGCAAAAAGTCCCTGTATCTTTGACCTGAAATCAAGGATCCCTCAGGTGGTATTCAAGTTAGTCTGTAGCGTACGTAATGCACCGTAAGATAAGCGTTTGGTACACATTATACTTTTGCAAACTATAAATATGGATATGGTAATTCTGTTTCAACTTCCTTACTCGAGCAGAACTCTAGTTTAGAAAGCTACTCCCGGGATTTCGATAGTTTATCATTGACAACAACAGAACCAACAGTAAGGTGATTTCAATCAAGAAATTCTAGGTATATAAGTCGCTGTATTTCTCGAGAATTTGACACTTCAATCCCAGAGTCTTTGAAAGGTTTCTTTTTAGAGAAGTAAGCAGCTCAACCCAGTATTATCTCTGTAGCATAAACAGTAAATCCCTGGGGTTAATCACAATGAAATTCAACTCTTTGCTCCTGGCAGGTGCTTACCTGGCCTCAACTCAGGCATATCCCGTGGAAAACCTCGTGAAGCGGTTTCTCAAATCTGATAGCTCCGCTCAACTGGTCAATGATACCACTGCTGTGTTTCCCGAGCTGGAATCTGGTGAATTGTTCCCTATGCCTCAGTGCAAGGGAGTAACTCTTGAGGATGCTACTATCGACCAGCTTCAGCAATACTTTGAAGCTGGTACTTTGACGTCCGTGGACGTTGTTCAGTGCTACATGGCAAGATACCTGCAGGTGAATCCTTACGTCAATGCTGTTCTTGACGTGAATCCTGATGTATTGGAGATCGCTGAGGCCATGGATAAAGAACGTGCCGCTGGAAATGTCAGAGGTCCTCTGCACGGAATTCCTTTCCTGGTTAAGGATAACTTTGCCACTAAGGACAAGATGGATACCACCGCTGGATCTTACGCATTGCTTGGTTCAGTCGTTCCCCGTGATGCTCACGTTGTTAAGAAGCTCAGAGATGCTGGCGCTGTGTTATTTGGTCATGCTACTCTTTCTGAGTGGGCTGATATGAGATCTAACTCATACTCCGAAGGTTACTCTGCTCGTGGTGGACAATCCCGATGCCCCTTCAACTTGACCGTTAACCCTGGTGGATCATCTTCTGGTTCCGCTGCCGCTGCCGCTGCTAACATGATTATGTTTTCTCTTGGTACTGAGACCGACGGATCTATCATTGATCCTGCTATGAGAAATGGTGTTGTAGGTTTCAAGCCTACTGTCGGTTTGACCTCCAGAAGCGGTGTCATCCCCGAATCTGAACATCAAGATACTACTGGTTCTATTGCTAGAACCGTTAAGGATGCTGTTTACGTTTTCCAGCACATGTGGGGTATTGACGAGAGAGATGCTTACACTCTCAACCAGACTGGAAAGACTCCTGAAGATGGAGACTACCTCAAATACCTCAGTGACAAATCTGCTTTGAAGGGTGCTAAATTCGGTCTTCCCTGGGCTAGACTTTGGGAAGCTGCCAAGCCTGATGAGATCGACAGACTTTTGGAAGTTGTCAAGACTATTGAAGATGCTGGTGCCACTGTTTACAACAACACTAACTTCAAGAACTTGGACGTTATCTCTACTGACGGATGGGACTGGGATTTTGGTGCTGTGAACGAGTCTGAATACACTGTCGTTAAGGTCGATTTCTACAACAACATCAACGCCTACCTTTCTGAATTGAACAACACCAACATCAAGACTCTGCAGGATATTGTTGACTACAACTACAACTATACTGGATCTGAGGGTGGTGAACCCGGTATTAACCCTGCTTTCAAGTCCGGACAGGACGGTCTCCTGGCCTCTTTGGAATGGGGTGGAATTAAGAACGAGACCTACTGGCAAGCTGTTGAGTTCGTTGCTAGAACTTCCAGAGAAGAAGGAATTGACTCTGCTTTGAACTACACTGATCCTTCCACTGGTGAAAACTTCCAGCTCGATGGATTGCTGGTTCCTAGTGGTACCAGTATCACTTACCAGCAAGCTGCTAAGGCTGGTTACCCTATGATCACCTTGCCCATTGGTGTCAAGGAGAACGCAAGACCTTTTGGATTGGGAATTATGCAAACCGCTTGGGCTGAACCTCAACTTATCAAGTACGGTTCTGCTATTGAAGACTTGCTGCAGTACAAGTGCAAGCCCCAGTGGTATGAGTACACCGGCAAGAACATTCCTGTCTGGTAAACAACCTGTAAAGGATTCACCCTTTACTTATTTTCGTTCCGATCAAAAAGTTCTTTCGTTTGACTAGGATATTATCCTTGTAATTTTAAACTTGTTCATATAAGAGAAGTGGGGCCCGGTATACATAGAAACGATCACGCCTATTTAAACACTATACTTCTTCTATAAAACAATAATACCTTAACTTAACATCAGGTGTAGATTCAATAGTAGGCAATTATATATAGGATACTACAGGAGAACACTTGAAGCGATTAATGCCCGATATCCGGCCAGGAATATCTCTCCGTCCAGTGAAAAAGGCCGTCTTTATTACTATAAAACCGTACTACACACTGATAGAACCCATTTCCCGGCAAAACCTCAGCACCAGAATACAAATATGGACATAAAAAATCGAAATACCGCCAAATATACCCATTCTTTGTCTCTTTTAACCCCCCCTATTCTGCTAAAACCCAGTCAATTCGGCCTTTCTTCGATCCCCCCCCGGCTCTTCTGGCTCTTTCGACCCTTTCCCGATCACGTCATCTGAAATTCCTCATCCCCCACACTTCACGTCTCCCTTCCTTACCAGCCCCTCATCGCTATCACCAAATCGCCATTTCCATCAATTCTTCTCTCCTCTTTTCTCCTTCTTTTCCACCATATTTCGCCCCACACACCTCCTATCCTTTCCTATCTCCTCCCCAGCTTTCCACTGCCTACCATCCATATCATGGCGGGCCAGGGAACCGTGTTCGACGGGCTTGACCCGACCGTTTTCATGCCAGAAAACCCGCTTATGCTGTTCTGTCTCCAGGCACTTATCGTTCTTATAATGTGTAAAATAATACATATCCCGCTGGCACTTCTGCGGCAGCCGTCTGTGATTGCCGAGGTGATTGCCGGCATCATTCTCGGACCCTCGGTTATGGGCCACATTCCCGACTTCTCTGCCACAGTTTTCCCCGATGATTCTCTGCCCCCACTGCGCCTCGTTGCTAATATCGGCCTTATGCTGTTCCTATTCATTGTAGGCATGGAAGTAGACGTGGATATCGTCCGGCGGAACATCCGCTCCGCTTTGGCTGTCTCTGTGGCTGGCATGGTCATCCCGTTCGGCCTGGGATGCGCCCTGGCGTATGGATTATACAATCAGTTTGTAGACCCGTCTCAGAGTTATGGAATATTCACTTTATTCGTAGGCGTAGCCATTTCCATTACTGCGCTGCCCGTTCTGGCGCGGATTTTGACCGAACTGCAGATGCTGCGCCACACTATCGGCACCATAGCTCTGTCAGCTGCTGTAGGAGACGACGTAGCCGGCTGGACTCTCCTTGCTTTAACTATAGCTCTGGTAAATTCCGGCGGGGGGCTCACCCTTCTGTATGTAATTCTCTGTGCCGTGGCGTGGGCGCTGCTGCTGCTGCTGGTGGGCCGGCCGTTGTACCGTCGGCTGGTTCTGTACGTTGACGGGTCCTTTGACGGGGGGCCCTCTGTTACTATGATATCAGGGACTATTCTTATGGTACTCACGTCTTCGTTCTTTACGGATGTCATTGGAGTTCACCCGATTTTCGGGGCTTTCCTTGTGGGCATTGCCATGCCGCGGGACGACGGGTACGCCATTGAGCTGACGAAGAAAATCGAGGATATAGTGAGTGTGCTGTTTCTGCCATTGTATTTTGCGCTTTCCGGTCTCAACACTAATATCGGACTGCTGAATTCTGGTATTATATGGGGGTACATTGTAGCGATAATTGTAGTGGCGATTTCGGGGAAAATTCTCGGATGTGCGGCTGCAACGCGGCTTTGCGGTAATTCCTGGTCCGTAGCTTTCACTGTAGGATGTCTGATGTCCTGTAAAGGACTCGTAGAACTTGTAGTACTCAATCTGGGGATGCAGGCCGGAATCATCAACCAGGACCTGTTTTCCATGTTTGTAGTGATGGCTGTAGTGGCTACATTTGCTACTACACCGCTGGTAATGCTGGTGTACCCTCCGAGCCGGCGGGGCCGCGGAGAACCACGTAGGGAACCCGAAACGGAGCATCCAGAGTGTTTTTCCGTAGTTGGCGAGCCGCCGGAAGACCCGAAGAAAGCTCTGACGGTGGTTTTGCGGTACGACGACTTGGCCGGCGTGCTGACAGTGCTGCATTTCCTCGGATCTGCGCCGGCAGGTGGGCCGCCTCGGTGTTTTATCCATGGCGTCCACATCGTCAGAAGCAGCGATCGGTTTTCGACGCTGCTGATGGCCTCCGGCGACAACGCGCCCTACGATCCGCTGCTGGTGGTTCTGCAGGTGTTTGCGCATACAAACAACCTCAGTTTGAGTGCAGAAAGCGTCATAGTAAACGACGAACAGGCTGTCGATTTACTGGCGAACCAGCGGCTCGGAGTGGCGTCGGAGTTTGTGCTGCTGCCCTGGACAGTGCCGTCCGGCCCTGGAGGCGCGTCGGAAGCCAGCGCGCATTTACTGATGGTGCGGCGGGTGCTGGAGACGAATCGGGCAAAAGTGGCGCTGCTGGTGGACCGCGGATTGACGGGCGGGTCAGAATTAGTCGAAGAGCCGTTGGTGCGGACGGCAAGCCAGTCCGTCAGCTATAAAAGCTTCCGCAAACGGTCTCGGGTGTCTGCGGGGCACAAAGTGACTGTAGTGTACACTGGGAGTCGGGACGATGGGTTTGGCGTGGAGCTGTTGCTGAAAATGGCTGGCGCAGATGCTTTAGAGGCGACTGTGGTGGATATTTCAGGAGATAAAGAGAAGGAGGAGGTCGAGGAAAAGGAGAAGGAAAAAGAGAGGGAAAAAGACAAAATAAAGCAGAATGGGAAGAGCGAGAAAGACGGGGCACAGCAGGGGAAGACAGCGGCACAGCTGGTGGCTCTGGTGAGCTCACTGGAGGTGGAAGCGGCGCCGGAGACTCTGGCGAAGGTGCGATATGAGCAGCGGGCGTGCCGGTCGTTGGAAGAGCTGCTGGGAGTGTTGGACGAGTTGCACGTGGACCAGGAAGGAGATTTAGTAATTGTAGGACGAGAATCTCGGTTTTCCGCCACTTCTGCTCATCTGCAGGATCACACGGTGTTCTGCGTTGGAGATTTCGGGTCGCATATCTTAGCCAAGAAGCCCTCGGTGAGTGTGATGTCTGTTTCAGTACCTAAGAGTGTGGCAGGGCTTCCGTGGGAATAACGAGAAAAAAAATCAGTTAGGGGTGACACAGGGTGGAAAGGGGTGTGGGATTCGGGCTATGGTAATTGTAGGATATACAACTAATAAATGATATAGAGCTAATGTATGGTTTGAGCGTAGGGGATGTAGCAGAGGGTAAAGGAGATAGAGGGAAAGAGGATATAGGTAAGGAGGATAGAGGGAAGGATGAGAGAGGGGAGGAAGATAGAGGGAGGGAAGATTGAAACTAAAGACCAATGGGAGTATCTGTAGAGAAGTGAGACTTGAAATGAGGGACAACTGAAAGGGAGATGACGATAGGAAATAAGATCAACTGCTGGTTGGTGATTTAAAGATGGTTTATAGGAAGTAGTAATCTAAAGGTGAAAAGGAAATTTCACGTTTCTTATCGGGATCCATTAATCTCCAAGATTCTGTGCTTTGGCAGCTGAAAAATCCAAACACTCTATATCATCTTTGGAAGAGTGGATGGAATGGAAAACACATGCAATCTGTTTGAATGATCCAAACAGTAGAAGAACGTCAAGAAGATTGATATAACTCTGTCCTAGGAATGTCAAACATCAGACAGATCAGCTGATGATCCGCCTTTCTCACAGATTTCAAATGCAGCTAGCTTGATCAATATTTTCTCAGCTTTCTCATTATCACTGACTTCTCTACTAGCTTATCATCGCTCCTCTGATATCCTGGGACAGTTGAAGAAATAACGACTATCGTCATGCTCTCAAAATCACTCAAATTTTTTGTACAGCAATTCCTACGACTTCTCCCTTGTTCATGGAGAATAGTTAGAGTTCCAAAATTTAACTATCCAAGACTCTGTTTTTCCTTCAAGACATACTAATCCCCACTACATATTAGCACCTTTCTTTTCTCACTAAACATTCAATCGTATCTTTCATTCTCATGCGTAAACAACCTCTATCATCTGCTATAGCCCTTCCTATTCTCACCCTCTTCCTAAACTACCGTTTCTCTCTGTTCCCGGCGACCCAGGGCTCGAGATTTAAACACACAATCTATGTCAGTCTGCTTGACAAACCACCTGTTCTTCAACGTCCATTCCTTCCCAGGGTTGACCAGCTCAATATCAAAATTCAACAGCAAAGAAGGAATAAATTTCGAGATTTCCATCAATGAAATGTTCTTCCCAATGCAAGTCCGCGCTCCGGATCCAAAGGTCAGGCTGTTTTTCTCCATAGCTCGCAACTGCTCTGGGGAGGAAACAATCCACCTCTCAGGGACAAACTGCTCGGCATCTTTCCCATAGATACTCTCCTCCCGGTGGATGACCCATGCATTTACACCAATAGTGGTCCCTCCAGGAAGCCAAACGCCGGAAATAGTATCCCCACCAGCAGGTACGTAGCGGGGAAGTGTCAACCCGACAGCCGGAAACAGCCTGAGACTTTCCTTGATCACTGCTTGAAGGTAGGGGAGTTCCAGTGCAGCTTGGAATGAAACAGGATGCGAGATCTTCCCTGATTCGTATGCAGACCTAACTTCTTCCTGTAGCTTGGCCATACACCTGGGATTCTTGCACAAGAAATAGATTATAGCCCGTAGAGTGATTCCTGTAGTATCAGATCCAGCTAGGACATTCGAGGTGCTTGTGAGGGTCACCAAGTCCATAGACAATCCAGAGCCAGTGTGATGTTTCTCCAGAAGCTGGGAGAGCATGTAATCCTCATGGGCCAGTTTTTCACGGTTCTTTTGTAAAGTATCCTGAGCTATTCGTTCTGCGGCAAAGGTAAACAGCGACAGGAAGGGGTTAGGACAGTTGATGATCCTGAGATAGAGGTTTTTCAGATGGAACAGTTCAGGAAATGTGGAAACAAATACTCCTTGAGAGAGAAAAGCTTCAATTTCTTCAAACATCTTGTGAGTCTTTGACGGGTCATCAATACAGCCAAATCGCTGCCCAAATGTCAGTTGATTTATAACATCAAACGCATAGGCTTGAAACCAGAAACTGATATCCACTGGGATACCCGCAAGGGACATATCGTGAAATTTTTGAAGGTAGGCTTGCGAACATTCGTCCATATACTTTTCAAATCTCATCAGGTTGCTCATAGAGTAGAGATTTGACACTTTACGACGATATGCTGCGTGTTTCTTCTCGTCACGTTCACCAAAGAGGTCGAAAGGCTCGTCAGTTTTACCCAAGTCTTTGTAGAAAAGAGTCTTCCGATACTTTGTGCCTGCACTGTACTCTTTGACTACAGCGTCCGTAGTACTAGCCGAGACTTCGTTAGGTCCTATCCTAACTAAACCTCCATATTTCTTATGCAGCTGAATTTCTATTTCTTGGAAATTTCCGTTGTAGATGTGATACCATTTCCACAGTCTTGTCAGTTTAGCAACGAACGGACCAGGAATATGCCTCAGCGGAGAGAAAACAGTATAGTAGGCGATGTACACCGCTAGAAAGAGTCCAAAGGCTATTAAAGCAAGCAAATGACCCGGAGTTTGGCGCACTTTTTCCTGGATAAGCAGCTGGAGTCCGGAAGCCATAGCGGAAACAGAAAGAGTGAAACTTAGCAGCTGAGTAGCGGGACTTGTATGGTTAATTGAAAGATTTGAAGTGCTAGAAGCAAACTTCTACGTTATGTTAGGTTGAGCTACGTACCAAGGACGGTTTGTTAAGGCCTAACAAATCATCAAATGATTTCATGCATCTTAAGTACGCCTCTCAATAATCACTCCGTTAGTCTGTCCGGCTAGCCATTCCGACTGTGGGGTCCAATTATGCTACCGACAGAGCAAAAACCCTGTAAACCGTCTAAGTGGAGACTCGTTTTTACCGATGACTCCTGCTGTATGCTTCTCCCGCTCACGATGACTAGCCAAATTCAGCCCGACGATAGAGCTTCAAGGGTTCCCCAGATTTTGAATTTCTACCCTCTTTCGAACTATGATTTAATAGACTTTATTACGTCCGAGAGAGGAACTTCTGGCGACTCCAACTTCCAGAAGGCATCATGGTTCATCAGATTCCAAAGAATCGTAGATGAATCAGCTGGGCATTTCAGTGAAGTCTAGTGAGTCAAGCGACTTTCCAGCAGGTATCAAACCAATTCTTAACATCACAGACTACTTCAAAAGTCTTATTGTAAGCATGTTTACTCTGATTTTCGCACTCATCAAGGCCGAATTCTCCGCAATATTATTTTAACGTCCTCACCTGTCATGCCCACTTTGTAGATTAAGGTTTATACGCTTCCCAAATACGGTATAACTTAATTACCCACATCATAAACCTTAAACCTTATTGCGATCTCTGCCAGCTTAAATATGCAAGGGTTGGAACGATTGGAATGCGAAATCGCTTCACTGCGCGGATCAACACTTTTCCCGGGAGTATTAATTCAAGTATTTGCTCCTTCTGGGATTACAGTACAAATCAGGAACTACGGCGGGAAATAGTTTCATCGGTTTCACGCAAGGCTGCAGTGGTAAGCGTGATTACCTTCTCATAGCGTTCATTGGTCTTATAAGATATCTCCAGCTCCATAAAATGACAAGTAAGCAGCGACAGTCTTGCTGATTGATTCTGTCTTATCATTTAATCATTTTACCAAAAACTGAAACCTAAAGGCAGTTCCTGCTTAATGTTGTATAGCTGTAGTACTCTATATATAACTATAGTACTTCTGTAGAACTGCCTTTCTCTTTAAAGACAAGGCTCTTCACTTTAGAGAGATCTGACGGTAACACCATAATCTTAACCTGAGTTGTGCTCAAATATTTATGAGCAGAGGGGCACCCTGTACAGCTAGGGCACTCGGATTCCATCTATAATCATCAAAAGAATCACTTAAACTCCCTCATAGTAGCTTCGTAGATCCCATACCATCATCGCCAAGTTTCTCGACAGAAATATGTCTGCTTTGAGTCTCTTAAAGAGACACCAAGTGCAGTGATTCCAACCCAGACGGCCATTTGAAGGTTATAAAAGTTCCCATCCTACCTCCTCAATCTCTAGGAGTGTTCCTGTCGCAAATTATACCGTAAATTATACCATGCCTGTTTCCTGAAGCCAGTTTCCACACTTTCCAGCCTATTTCATCTCCCTAATACGCACCACGCCCAGAAATGCTTCTACCCATACCTAGTCAAATCCCTAGTCATTCAGATTATTATTGAATAAGTCTGGCCAGTCAATGACAAGCTATTAATGCTGAACAAATACTGGAACACTTTATAATCTGTCAAAGAAAACCTGACCTTTCAGCTAAATATCCCCCATAGCAGTCAGCAAATATCCATCACAGGTACAGCTAAAGGAACCCCAAATACACAACAGACTCTTCCATCTTCAGGTCTGTTGCAGCTTTCTACGAATTTCTCACCCAAATGCAATAAACACGTAAACATATTATACATCCTTGAAATATCTCAACAATAATCAACAATAACTAATATACTGTCTAAAACTTCCCCACCACAGCCCCCAAATGCTCTCTATTCCATTGTTCCACCTGCCATTTCTCCTAAACCTGCCTATTTCTATCTCTCCTCCATCTTCCTACCCTCCCAGCTTCGGCCGCAGAGCCTCCACCGCCGACCCGTCCCACCAGTCAAACCCGTACCGTCGGTACCATTCGACAGTCCGCTGCAACCCCTCAGGGAAGGAAACATCCTGTCTCCAACCTAGAAGCTTCAACCTGTCGCAGTTGATGACGTAAGCCTGGTCATTGAACGGCCGATCTACAACATACCTAACATAATCCATATACTCCTCACCAGGGCGTATCAGCTCACAGAGATGACGGCAGACGTCAATGCTACGAACCTCTGCGTCTCCACCTACGTTATACACATCTCCAGGGTTCCCTGATCGCAGTATCACGTCCAGAGCTCGCAGAGCATCAGATATATAGAGATAATTCCGTGTTTGGTGCCCGGAACCGTGGATTGGACACTTCTGGCCCTGCAACAGCAGCAGCGCAAACCGCGGAATGATCTTTTCAGGGTACTGAAATGGCCCAAACAGGTTATTGAGCCTCACAGTGATCACCGGAAGACGGAAACTCTGCAGATACGCATGACAAATCAGTTCCGCGGCCGCTTTAGAAGCCGCATACGGACTCGAAGGCTTCAAACGGGACGTCTCACGGAAAGAGGAACTCCCAGTACCGTCGGAGCCCGCAGAAGAGGACTCCCCATAGACTTCATCAGTGGAAACGTATAGAAACCGGCGAATTCCGCAGATGCGAGATGCTTCTAACACGGTATGCGTTCCAAGGTAGTTATTGCTCGAGAACTTCAACGGGTCGAGGAACGAGCTGTCCACGTCGCTTTCTGCGGCAAAATGCAGCACAGTGTCGACCCTGTAGCGTCGGAAGAGTTCGGCAAGAGTTTCCAGTTCCAGTATATCCTGATGATGGAAACGGAATCGCGGGTCTTTTTCCAGCTCCCGCATGGCTTTCTCCGAGGAGCAGTAGCTCAGTTTGTCAACTCCGACAACCAGGGTGTATTCTTTTGCGGCTAGCAGGTGCCGAGCCGCGTTGGAGCCGATAAAACCCGCGGCACCGGTAACCAGGACCCGGGATCCATATGTTCCGTTTGGCAGGGGAGGGTTATCCGTTGCGGCTTCGGCCTGGGTCATTTGGTGGGGGCGCAGAAATGTGGATCGGAACGGTGCATGCCAGGTTTGTGGTATTTCGGACCGCTAAGCGGGAAAACACGGAAGCGGGAGTGATTTTTCGGCTCGGCATTTCAAGCGATTTTCGCGTCGGTCAGCCGTTCCGAGCCTTCCTCGAGATCGCGTCTCGCTGTGGAAGGAGCGGGTATGAAGAGAGACGTGAAGTGTGGCATGAAGTGTGGCAGAGGCGAAAGAGTAGGAGGGATAAGGGGATTGCCGTACGCAGAATAGAAGAGAATAAGATGATTATTTCTACAAACTATAGACTGTTCAAGCAGCCAATTTCTATTTTTTGTTTGATATTTCGTGTTTCCTCTTTTTATCACCCACTGGCCAGTACTGCCCCAGTTATTCGCCGGTGTAATTCTTCGGTCCAATTATTCGATTACGTGATCTTAGATAGTACAGTAACGAACGTGTTCATAGAATCGCATAAGCCTTGTTGAAACTCTTCTATATAGCCTATAATAGTTAAATATGCAAAACAAAATGACTCATTATTGACAGGATCAAATAGAATAACTAGAATATCATTCCTTCCTTTCTGTCGTGCGTACTCGTCGATGCCTCAATCCAATTACTAGATTACGTCATCTTCAAATAATCCCTATTCATCGAATCGCATAAGCCTTGTTAAATCCCTTGTAACCCTTCTATAAAACCCATAACAACTAAATAAACAATAAAAATAACCCAGTATCCACAGAATATTACAATAAAACAACTAGAATATAATTCCTCCCTCTCTACCATCCATACCTATCACCCTGCGACCAGCTTTGCCAAAGCCTCTCGTCCCATATCAGGGCTATGGAAACCCTACATATCTTACACTCTCCCGTCCGGTCACCCAGTTCGCCTCCCAATTCCCTTCCCATTCTAGAACTTATCATCTCCGATATTTTCCTGCATGGTCATGTGCCCTCCTGCGGGTCACGCATCGAGACCCCAACTTTAAAACTTTTTTTTTTTTCATATCGCCGTATCAGCGCATCTCAGCTTATCCGCCTTCTCCGACTATTCCATATTCTACATGCTATATCCATCACAGCTATTCCAGCAGCTTCTACAGCTTTCCAGTATCGCGTGATAATCAATAAAACACCCGAATCCCCCAGAATAAAAGCCCAAAACCCCCACTATAACCCTGATGAAACGCTTTGGAGACTCTGGCAATCCTCCGACCCTATCAGAAGCTAACAAAAAGCTCAAACCCGAAGAACCAACAAACCAAGTAAATATGGCTGAATCCAACCAACAAAAAGACGCAAATCCCGAGTTTTTCGCCCCCGTCGGCGCCGTGGCTGACCAAATCCAAGCCACAGACTCGTCAACCCCCGAATCAGCCCCTCAGGACGCCCAGGGCCATGCCGTACAGGAAATCGAATCCCTGTGTATGAACTGCGGGAAAAACGGCACTACAAGACTCCTGCTAACCCGCATCCCGTACTTCCGCGAAGTGGTGATCATGTCGTTCCAGTGCCCGCACTGTGGGTTCCGCAATTCCGAAATTCAGCCCGCTGGTCAAATCCAGGAGAAAGGCGGGAAATACATGCTGAAAGTTGAATCCAAGGAAGATTTCAACAGGCAGGTAGTGAAATCCGAGTCCTGCTCGGTGAAATTCGCCGAATTAGATATAGAAATCCCTCCTAAGAAGGGTCAACTTACAACCGTAGAAGGTCTTCTCCTGCAAATAGCTACAGATTTAGAATCTGATCAGCCGGTTCGGAAACACGTCGATGAACAGCTGTACCGTAAAATCCAGGAAGTAATTGACAAAATCCGCGAAACAGCGGCTGGGAACCCCGACAGACTCCCGCTGACTGTCATAGTAGACGATCCAGCCGGCAATTCTTGGATAGAATTCGTACCGGGAGAGCCGGCCCATAAATGGTCCCATGTAGAATACCAGCGGACCGACGAGCAGAATGTGGCGCTGGGGCTGTTGGATCCGAACGTTCTGGCCGAGAAGCAGCAGAGAGAGCTGGAAGAGTCCACAGAGCCTGTAGAAGCCGTAGAAAGCGTAGAAAGTGGTAAACCCGATAGTAAAAACACCCGTAATCCGCCGCAGTCTAAATTTCTATCCGACGAGACGGAAGTAGAAAATCTGAATTCCGAAGTCCAGACGTTCAACGCCACATGCCCGACTTGCCACTACCCGTGCCCGACGCATATGAAAGTAGTGAATATCCCGCATTTCAAAGATGTCATCATTATGAGCACAGTGTGCGCTCATTGTGGGTATAAATCGAATGAAGTGAAGACAGGCGGCGCTGTGCCTGAAAAGGGCCGTCGGATTACACTGAAAGTGGACGATCCCGAGGATTTGGCCCGAGATTTCCTTAAATCAGAGACTTGCGCAGTGCAAATACCCGAATTGAACTTGGATTTGAATCCTGGAACGCTGGGAGGCAGATTTACTACTATTGAGGGTATTTTAAAGCAGGTGCACGACGAGCTGGAGTCGAAAGTGTTTACTGAGACTTCAGATTCCATGGATGAGGCTACAAAAGCTCGTTGGACTGCTTTCCTGTCTAATTTGAAGGAAGCGATAGCTGGGAAGAAGAAATTCACTATTATAATGACAGATCCGCTGGCAGCGTCGTATATTCAGAATGTGTATGCGCCCGATCCTGATCCGAATATGACGATTGAGGATTTCGAGCGTACGCCTGAGCAGAATGAGGATTTGGGGTTGACGGAGATGAATGCTTGAGGAGAGGAGAGGAGGAGAGGAGGAGATAAGAGGAGTTAGGAGTTGTATATAGAAAGGAGAGATGATAGGATAGGTAAGGAAAGGAAAGGATAGGAAAGGTAATAATTAACAGCCTAACAGCCTAACAACTTAACAGACCTAACCTATCAATCTAACCTAACAATCTAACCTAGCAACCTAACAACCTAACTTCTCTTACACCTCTCTTACTTCTCTAACAATCTAACCTCTCTTATACTCCCTAACAAATGGCCTCCTCCTTCCTGGCCATGCCGCTTCCTATAATGAGTGATGAGGAGAATAGACAGGTAAATGATGTGTATAGTACATATGGTTTCACGTGTGGAACCAGTAATGTGACAGTAGTGGCAGTAATGTGACAGTAATGTGACAGTAATGTGACAGTTATATATATAATACGTTTGACAGTGGCTGTGTATGTAGGAGAATAATAGCTGAATAGCTGAAAAGTTGAAATACAGCATCTTTTGGTAAAGCTGAGTTATCCAACAGGAGTTTATCTTTCCAGTTGTAAGCTGTGATCCGAAAAGTGTTCCTTTTACATGCCAGTGTATTCCCGGAAGCTCTTCTTGCTTGAGGGTGATTAGCATTAGCATAGACAGTTGAATTTTCAATTACAGGCAAATAGACGGATAGGCAAATAGACAAATATGCAAATATGCAAATATGCAAATAGACAAATAGACAAATAGACAGATCTCCTCAAACACCTGCTAACAGCTGTTCCTCCATTCTATAAACCAGCAACAAGCAACGCACATCACCCACAGTTCTCACATCACAATTCTCTCATTCCTTCCACTCCTTCTACTCACTACAACTACTAATATACCACTGTGGATACCATTATTCTAATACTCACATACTAACCGTATACTCTATGTACCTCTGGGTTCCCATTCTACCGTACCTGACGGCAATTCCCAGTTTATGCAGACAACCAGAAAGACGCCTTTTTATCGTCTTCTGATTATATTTTTCTCTATCCTTTCTATGCTTATGATTTTCTATTAGATTAACCGATTCTCTTCTTTATACTGAAAATCAGTCTTCCTTTCTTCCCCTCCTTCATCCTTTCCCTTTTAAATCCACCAAATATTTACTTTTTACCCTAATTTCTCTCTCCTTCACATCTCCTCATCCAAATTACTCCGCCTGCGCCTCCGCGTCGGCGAAAACTCTCCAGGCCATTCCATCGCTGTTGTCCTGCCTTGCGTCTCCAGCGACCCTCGCGTCTCCGCCGAACTCCGAGAAAGACGCGAATTCCCCGGACTCAGACCCAATTCAACCTCATCGTACAGCATATCTCCGTCACCGGTCGGCACAACTGCAAGCCGGTATTCCGAATCGGGTTCTTCATCCGACGTCTCAAATGGCTGTTCATCATCAGCCACATTTCCGTCTTCTGCCCCGCTTTCCCGAAACGGAATCACTCCTTCCAAAGCTGGCAATCCAGAAACGCCTCCAATCGCTATTAATCGAGCCCGCTGAGCCTCCAAAGGAACTCCACGCCTCCTCTGCCACAACCATAGTAACCGAGTAGCCACAGTTCTTACAGTTTCAGCGACTCTAACGGCTTCCCGCGCCTCCCGAGCTTTCACTTCTACGGCATACATATGACAGAAATCCATCAGCGTCAGCGACGAATGATCAAATAAAGCACAAAACACCACGTGTTTCAGCACTACATGGAACGGCACAGCATCAGCCCCCAGCTGTTCCGATTCCGCTATCACTTCATAGCAAAACTGGTCATATTTATCCCGCTGCGCCACCCGCTGTTCCTCTTCGGGACTCTCCTGCAGCACCTGCAGATCCTCCGCAGCCTGCCGCTTATCAAATTTACCCTTTCGGAACCACCGCCCCCGCAGCTGAGCCAAAGACATCCCATAAGGCGGGTCGACGGCTCTTCCGAGCGACACCACCCCGTCCAACTGCCGAACAAGCCGCGGGAGATCCGCCACGGCAATTGCGCCACTGCCGCGCGGATCAAACTTCCGCCACGTTGTTTTAAACTGCCGCAGAGCCGGACGCGTCAACTGCCGGCTCGGCCCGGCATGCTGAGATACGTAGGAGAAATTCTCTAATATAAGAGATACAAACATACTCAGAAACATATACATAGACAGGATATTCCACGAGATAAACAGGAAATAAGCCCATGCTTTGTTCCCACAGTCTGTTTCCAGGATATTCCGCGATTCTATACAGTGCGGCGGCGCCACAGTGTAGTCTGACATCACTGCGTCCCATCCTTCGCCGAAGGACATGCGGAACAGCAGCACTAACCCTTGCGGGATGTCCCGGAACGAGTACCCTAGGAAAGAGTTGGGTCCGAGCTTTGTGAGACCGAATATCTGATTCATAGCAATGGCATACGTGATGAAAAGTACCCCCCACGTAAACAGCAGAATACACACTACAGGCCCGGATCCCAAGGCGTATTTAGCCAGCTGATCCAGCGTATCCGATAACGGGATCACCAGGAAAAGGCATAGCACATTACACAGCTTCGCCCCGTTGAACCAAATCCACGTATCGTACGGCATACTTGTAGACACTGCTGTGGATATAAACGCAGCAGTACCAGCTAAAACAAGGTATACATCCCATGGCCGAGACAGTAAAGCTCGGGGCCCAAGGGCTACGACAGCTATAAACCCAGCCCCGGTTAACAGGGTGGAACCTGCGAACGCAAGGGTAAACTTACCGATCTCCAGGCTACGCCAAGTCGGGTATATCTCAAGGAGGAGTCCTACGGCTATGAAAAGCAGTCCTGCGGCTACAGCGGTACGATAATACCGTCTTTGTTCCCATATTTTTACGATTCCGCGTCGGAATTTACCTGCCCGAGACAATTCCGGCCGAGGAGTAAGCCGAACTCGGGCTAAAAGCCGCTCTGTCTCGGCCCAAGCTTGCTGCGCCTCAGTTAGAAACGCCGAACCGGTAGTCTTGGCATAGTACGTAATCACTACAGCAACAAACATAGTCAAAATAAATACGGTACCAAGGAAATTGTACACTGCAATGTACATCCCGTTCCCAGGAGCGGCTAAAGGCTGTGGCGCAGCTCCTCGGCCTGTTATAGCGGCTACAGCGGCCCAAACGTCGGTCCAGCCTTCCTGGGAAGTGATTTCAAACATCGTAAGCAAAGATTTACTCATACTATCAAAGGAGAACCAGTACGATTTCCATGCCGCCGGCGACAGCACGTCCCATCCGAGAATCTCCGAGGCAAACTCGTTAATGCATTCCGACTCATCCAAAGACGAATCTGTGCAATATCCGAGCCTCCCAGCGAATAAATTCAGCCCCCAGATCGAATAAGGAAACAGTAAACAAAGCGCCACCGCCATAGCCACACATAAATTGCCCAAACCAGAAATAATCATGTCGTGGAACACTTTAGAAGCTCGGGAAGACACTGTAAGCAACCGCAGAGCTCTCAGCGCTTTCACAGCCCCGAAAGCTCGGGAAACCTCGGCATTAGATGACACAGAAGTGTTTACCGAGATGTACAAAGACAAAAGCACCAACAAATCCACGCAATTCCACACAGATGCCAAATACGCATTCGGAGTAAACGCAAACCCGTCAGCCACAACTTTGATGCCGCATTCGATAGTGAAAATCACCAAAAACACAACATCAGCCACAGACGCCGCCGACTGGCCCAGCCCTTGCAGTTCCGGCACGTGGTTCCGCAGAGACATCGGCGTGACTACGCAGGTTAACGCTACAAGTACTACAGTGGATACAAACATTGCCGCGGCAAACGGGAGTGCCACCAACGGATTCGGCGCCACACCTCCGAACCGAGTGCCACGAGCTGGCGGCACAAGCTGCTGACAAATGCGGCGCAGCGGGTGGCTCGGCGCTATAAACCAGAACACGTAATTGTACCGCGGATGAGCTCGGAGAAACCGGATCCGCGCCCCGGTCCGCGCGTCGTGTTCTCGGAGTACTTCGGAGGCAATTGTGGCAGGATTGAATGTGGCAAAATCGATTTCTGTGGCCCACATATAGAACGGATTACGGAATTGAGCCGAAATGTGGCGCAAAAGTTGCCGAACAGCGTCGCGAGCTCGGTGAACAGGGTGAGATTTCGGAGCTAAAGGCCGATAAGGCGCAGAGGAAGAGTGAGGACCGGGTAAAAGACGGACAATACGCCGACGGAGCCGACGGACAGGCCGTCTGAGCCACCGAAGCCACCGGCTGAGCCACAGAGAACCCCGAGACAGCCGATCCGACGCCGCGGAACTTGTGGTTGTCCCGCGGGACCGCAGCCGCTTCCCGTGATGTTTTCCGGCTGCTAGAGTTGCTCTTAAGCTTTGAGGGAACTCAGAGTCGGAATAACGGCCGAAAATGCCGAGCATTCGGCCCGAGGACTTCCGAGAAGATTCACAAGAGTCGGCGAATTCAGAGAATTCGGTCACTTGTACAGTTTCGGGACTCCCTGCTTTTAATTTACCATTTTCAGCTCGGTTTAAAGCCGCGTTTCCATGTGACCCGGCCTCTTCTTCCCCGCTTCCCCCGCTTTCCCCGCTTCTAGCCCCGCCAAACCCCTCCGCGTCTCCTTCCGTTTCTCCTTCTCCTTCCGCTTCTCCTCCGGCAAACTTCTCTACCGCATCTCCCTCCAACAAAGCGGCATACAACTCCCTCATCATATGCGCTTCCCGCCGTAAAACCCGCGCTTTCAACCAGGCTAAATACGACCGCCTATTAGTATTCTCTAAACTATCAGCATACTTCCTCACAAACATCGCTATATGGCCCCTCACTTTCTCTTTATAACTCAGCTCTAAATTATCGGAGATCACAGCAATAAACACATTCAACACTACCATATTACTCATCACAAACCACAGAATAAGGAAAGCGGCATCAAATATCCGCATCCACCGAGATTCCTCCGCTGCCTGCACTGTATATAAAATCCCAGTCCAGTTTTCTGTAGATGTGAGCTGGAATAACCCGAGTAACACTGTAAGATACGAATTGAATGGCGTCATATTATCTGAATTTTCCCAGTCGTCCTCTGATACGACGCCTTCAAAGAAGACGGCGCCGATTACGGAGGAAAGAGCAAGAAAGAGGAAACAGAAAAGGGAAAGATTTATAATGGAATACCCAGTTCCGATAACTCGGCGCCACAAACGTGAAGTAGCCGGTAAGGCTAAAGCTATTCGGTAAAAACGGAGTAATTGAAATATCGTTAGCCAGGGATAAGCCGAGCCGAGCCGAGCTCTTATTGGCGGGATTACAATTACAGCTGATACAAACGCGATAACTCCGTCTACGACGTTTTCCCGAGCTCGGAAGAATTTTTTAAATTCTCGGCCGTATGCGGCGAATCGGAGAATCATTTCTGCGGCTAAAAGCTCGGAAAACACAAACTCCAAAAGCAGTAACCGAGCCGATTCCTCCGGTGGCGTATCGCCGCGCCTCCAAGCTTGTACAGAAACGGAAAGCAAGATTATAATCAGCCACAGAAACCTTGTAGCCCAGTAAACACGGAACAAAGCCGTCGGTGGCTCAGCTGCTACATCCCGAAGGGATTCTTTCGGTAACATCCAAGCCACAAAACAAGCCACTTTCCGCCCTATTTGAGCCACAATCGTCCCACTTCCTGAGCCACAATCTTCCGTTTTCTCTCCATCGCCTACAACTCCGTGTTCCCGCCGTTCCCGCCGCATCTCCTGCGACAACCGGTACGAGGAAACCATCACGGCAATAAACAAATTCACCATCCAAATCCCGAGAACCAAAACGCCAACTACAAAATAAACTGCCGCGCCGAGCATTTCTGCATCAATCGCGTAAGTCATTAAATCACTGAACGTATTTACCGAGATAATTACAAATACCATCTGGAAAGCGGAAAGGAAATCGTCAAACCCGATAGCCCCGTCGTACGGAGCTCCGACTGTTCGGCATTCCGACTGTACAGGGCATGCGTATCCTTTAATTCGGCCCGAGGAACTCCCGTCGGGTAGGAGATACGGAGTTCGGGTCAAATTACCGGAATTGTCAACTTCTAGGAAAGAACCACAGAATTGGAACTCATTTACGTAAATATCTTCCGGGTTTTCCGGGTTTACCCATACACACTGCCGCTGGAAAGAAGATTTAAAGCATTGAATTCCGAGAATTGAGAAAAACACCCAAAAGAATAAGATGAAAATACCCGTATTAAGCAATAGAGGAGCCGCTACTTTCAGAGACCGCAGAATCGCCGAATTTGCTTCCGAAATATCCAGCAATCGGAGCACCGGAAGCAGCGCTAAAGCTCGGAAAAGCGATACAAACCGGAAAAGCAGCGGGTTCGGAACGGCCCAGCAACGGATAGCTAAGCCGAGCGCCACCCAGAACGCCATAACGGCAAGCAAATCTATACGGTTCCATGAGTGGCGCAGGAAAGCTCGGGAGGCGCCGAGTTCCGCTCGGATTCCGTAAGGCAAGCGGGAAACGTCGGAAGAGTGGCGCAGTGCTTCAGTATGCTGCGCCTCGTATTTCTTAACTCGGATAGACAATTTAGCACGCCATTGTGGCGCAGTTAATGTATATATCGTGCGCCACAGAATCATTCGGATATAAGCCACCGGAGGACTCAAAGACGCGTATTCCGATAATCCGAAAGCAGTAAATGTGGCGCAGTCATCATAACATCCGTATACAATCATTAACCCGAAAACTCGGAACGTATAAAAACAGTATATAATACAAAGCGGCACATCCACCCATTGAAACGTTTGTAACTCATTAACGGGCCGCCACTGCCGAATACACGCCACAATAGCCGTAACAGTAATACAAAAAACGTACAAATAGTGCATATACGGGTTTCGGAACAACGCATGCAGCCGTCTACGAAGTTTGTGGCTCGGACCAAACCGACGGAACGAATTCCCATACAAAGAAGTATTTTGTGGCACAGGAATACGAACTCCGATGCCGTCTTCAAACCCAGGCGTGCCGTCCGGCTGAAGGCGCGGGGGTTGCCGATGCAGCGGGCTCGGTGGCTCAGAAACAGCCGAAGAAGTCGACGGAGTCAGCTGCGCCACAGGGCTCAGTGGCTGAGTTTGTGGAGACGTTGTACGAGCCACAGAAGTTCCAGGAACAGTAAGAGTCGGGCCAAATGCGGTTTTATGTGGCGTAAGAGGAGTAACAGGCGGCAATTCCGCCAATTCAACAGCCGAAGGCGTCGGACTGTTTGTGTGGCTAACAGATCGGCTTCGGGAACTTCCACGGGCCGAAACATTATCAACAGCGGCATCCAAATCCATCCATTGACCTTCAAAAGCCGCTGCTAAGCCACCTTTCAAATCTTTCACTTTCTGGGCATATGCGGCCCGTTTCAGCAACGCTGTGGCGCCGTCCGACGGCCCCGGGACAGAGGAAACGCTGCGGACACTCCGAGAACGGCTCGGACTTCGGGAAAACTCGTCAGAAGAGCTCAGAGGTCGGTCACGCCGCCGATGGCTTCGGCTCCTGCTTCGGCTTCGGCTCCCGCTCCCGCTGCGGCGCGGAGAGCTGTGGAAGGAACTGTGTGGGCTGCGGAAGCTGTGGGTACTCCATGATAAGCTACGGGTGAGATTTGAGCCGTGAGAGCCGTGAGAGCGGCTCGGCACCACAGAAACTGGTGATAAGTTAGCAGCTGAGAGTAATTCGTTGTTCGGGGGTAATTCCGGTGGCTCAGAGTGACCATTTGCGGCAGTTGTACCATTCGCTCCGCTCGGGGGATCTTCCGACGCCGCGGTGACTGATAGCCCGGGGATTTGAAGCTGCGGGAGCGATGAGCGGGGTTCCCGCCTCCCGTTTGAGTCCATTTAGTATGACGAGGGTATAGATGGATAATAGAGGGGAATTGATGAGGAATTAATGGGTTAACGGAATCCTTTGCCGGTTTTTCTTTGGGGAAAAATGATTTTTTTAAATCTCGGAATTGGTTTTGTGGTTTTCTAATTTTAATTTTGTGGAGCAAAATGCGGTAAAAATCGCGTCGGAACGGATCGGAGCGGTTGATGAATGGAAAGAAGCACAAAACCCGAATTGGGGAAGAGCACGTGGGATGAGACGCGATGTTTGAAGAGTGGAGATTGAGAGAATTGAAGAGAGAGGAATGGGAGGGTAAATGGAGGGAAAAAAGGTAGAATGAAAATAAAACAAAGATTTAAAGAGTATAATAGAGTGTTTTTGAAAAGGTTTTAGAAAAAATCAGGTCGCTCAGAGCGTGCTGGAATGAGTGGAATGAGTCATTTGATAATAGTATGAGGGGTTTAATGATGACGTGATCAACAAATGTTTTCTCTCTCTACTGACTTAACAGCTGTTAAAACAGCTCTAATTAGCTATTTTTGATCTAAATTAATCATATAACCGACCTCTAACCTGTTTTTCATGCTCTGAAAATCACGTTTTCCCACCCATGGCCCAGTTTCCGCTTTCTCAGACGAAATCTCTTCCCATCTCTCCTCCATTATCAGTTTTTCACCTGCATATACAGCGAGGAAACATCTTACTTGACCATTAAACACTCTACAGCTACAAATCCTGTAAATATAACCCTCTCAAAACCGTCAAACACCACCCAAAACACCAATTCCCCAATCAACCCCTTTTCCGCCTCAATTTTCTCACTTTTCCCTCCATTTTTCACTTCTTCCATACTATCGAAATACCGGAGAACATACCGTTCTCATCGTCTCCGCTATACCTCACGTCTCCCTCCGCGCCTTCTCGGAAGTGAAATTTTATTTACTATGACGTTCAATAAATGCTTCGGATATTCCGATATTCAGTTCCGAATACTCATTAAATTAACCGAAATATCCACAAATTCTTACCCGAAAATCACCACAAATCAACCAATAACATCCACAAACCCAACAAATACCCCGAAATGTCCCGCGTAGGTGTCCTCGTGCTCGGCCCTGCCGGCGTAGGTAAAGTATGCTCTATATACCCTCTTATCACCCTTAATATCCCTCATTTTTCACAGCAAATCCACTAACTTTCCACCCTTTTAGAGCACTTTCTGCGCTTCTCTCATCAAACACATGCAAAACGTCGGCCGGCGTGCCCATCTGATCAATCTGGACCCCGCAGCTGACCCTACAGAGTACGAATTCACAGTAGACATCCGAGATCTCATTTCCCTGGAAGATGTCATGGAAGAATTGGACTACGGGCCCAATGGAGGTCTCGTATACTGTTTTGAGTTCCTTATGAAGAATCTGGACTGGCTGGACGAGGAGATCGGCGACTATGAAGACGAATATCTGATATTCGACTGTCCAGGGCAGATAGAACTGTATACGCATATCCCTGTGATCCCTGAGCTTATCAGGCATTTGACGCAGCATTTGGGGTTTAATCTGTGTGCGGCGTACCTGCTGGAAGCTCCGTTTGTAGTAGATAGGGCTAAATACTTTTCTGGAGTGCTTTCGGCGATGTCAGCGATGGTATTGCTGGAAACTCCGCATATAAACGTACTTTCTAAGGTAGATTTAGTGAAAGATCAGATTTCACGTCGAGAATTGAAGAGATTTCTCAATCCAGACCCGCTGCTGCTGGCAGACGAGGTGAATGCTGTGACAAACGAGAAGTTTGCTGAATTAAATAAAGCTATAGCTACTTTAGTAGACGATTTCGGAATGGTACAGTTTCTGCCTTTAGAAGCGGATAATGCTGATAGTGTGGCTGCCATTTTGAGCTATATAGACGATATAACGCAGTGGTCGGAGGTGCAGGAGCCGAAACAGCCGAGGGATGAGATTGAATTTGAGGAGGAGTGAAGAGGGAAGAGGAGATAATGAGAGGAGGAAAAGGGGAGGAAAAGAGGAAAAGAGGAGGAATAGGAAGGAAAAAGGAATATGGAAAAGGAGGAGAAAACAGCTACAACGTTCTATGAATTAAAAAGAGGAGAAAAAATGTAGAAAAAAACGTAGTAAAGAACGTAATAAAGAACGTAGAAAAGGAAAAAAAAGGAGAAAAGAGTGTATTATTAAAAGACAGGGCCGATGGGTAATGCAGTAGAAATGCCGACAGTGAGAACTTCGGGGTTTCCAGCTTCCATCTTCCGTTTTGCGAGCGAAAGGGAAACAGTTCAATAGTTTTATGACTGAAAAAGAGTGAATAAGGAGAGATGCTGAAAAGAATGGAATATTAAAAGTCATTCAAACTTAAGTCTTTGGTAGATCCTTCAATCAAGACCAGTAAAATCGCCATGGAGAACAGGAAGATCCTGCTGGACACAACAGATATGTGTTGTGAAGTCACCAGGGATAATTAACTAACTCTGCGGTAAGTCCACCTACTGTGTAATATCTACTATGTAATGCTAGCAAGGGCCTACAGAACGAACTCTCGGCACTACAAAGTCTAGCTGAATTGCAAAATCCACCAGTAGAATGAATGGTGTCATATTTTGTTCTGAGCCAGTGAAGATTCACTGAAGCTGCTGGAAAGTGACGAATTGGCCAACAGAATTGGAAGTTTCCCGCTCAGCAATGCCTGAAATGCCTGGAATGCCGAAAATAATGCGGTAGATCCGTTTTGCGAGCCGTAGAGTTATTCTGATTGTCAATATTAAACATCAAGATGTGGATTTATTTGGTTCTCAGCAGAGAAGTAATAGCATAACAATACAGGAAGTATAGGAAGTATAAGAAGTATTATAACGATTTACTGGGAATCACAACAGTCCCATTTATTTAATTCCTTATACCGAAATTTGGCATTGATAACGAATAGCTGAATTCTGCTATCTGCTCTCTGCTCTCTGTTTTCTGCTTTCTAAACTACGGGATTAATATTATACCTATTTTTCTGATTGAACTAGTGGAAGTATGAATTGAAATCTGAGGGATGGAAGGAGGAAATACTAAGCAGGGATGAAGAAAGGTGATAAACTGGAGAAAAGAGACGAAAGAGAAAATCAGAAGATAAGATAAATAAAATAGAAGAAAGGAAAGGAAATTAAAGAAAAGAAAACGATAAGCAACTCAGTTTTGCCAGCCATTGATGAGAAGAAACTAATAAGAAGATACAACGATTCCTTTTTCTATGGAAATCTGGAATCCAAGGAAGTTCTCTACTACTCTAAAGATAAATACTGGATACTTAATATATATACAATATGGTATCTTATAGTATAATAATCTACTCCCTTAGTTTCACATTTCATGCCATTTATCAAGAATATTCAGTTCTATTATTACTATTACTATTACTATTACTATTACTATTACTATTACTATTACTATTACTATTACTATTACTATTACTATTACTATTACTATTACTATTACTATTACTATTACTATTACTATTACTA
>JAKTRH010000119.1:0-40709 GCA_030579575.1 Sporopachydermia lactativora
TCTTCTACTACTACTACTACTACTACTACTACTACTACTACTACTACTACTACTACTACTACTACTACTACTACTACTACTACTACTACTACTACTACTACTACTACTACTACTACTACTATACTACTACTACTACTACTACTACTACTACTACTACTACTACTACTACTACTATACTACTACTACTACTACTATAGTCAGACTGTTATCTATATTTCCTATTTTCTACTTCCTATATTTCCTACTTCCTACTCCCTATTTCCTATTTCCTACTTCCTATTTTCCTACTTCCCACATCCTCCTTTCCTTTCCGCTCCTCTTCTCCCCTCTCCTCTCCTCATCCTAACATTGCAGCTACATGCTCATCATCCTTCAAAGCCATCTTCACCTCCTCTTCCGCCACATTCAACTTCACATTGATATTCCGCTCCCCTTCAGTCGACTGCTGCAACAACAAACCAGCCTCTACTAACTCCGCAATAGCATGCACTACCCCATGCACTCGAATACGACCAGGAGTACACACTATACGGTAAACAGCTTCATGGCCCTGTACTGCTAAATGCCTCTGAGCCAATCTTTTCATCTCATCCAGCACGTCGCCTAAATTATTCTCAGCCACACCGCTTCTCCGCGTACGAACCAACACTGCTGCCAGGAACAGTTTATACACAACTGGAAGGGCCCGAAGGTACATTTGTAAAGGAGAACTTGTGCTTTCAGTGATTGCTCGCTTAATATGAGCTATTGTCACTTGCTGCATTCCATTATCCTTCCCTTTTCCATTTATATTTATATTCCCATTCCTATTTCCATTTCCATTTCCATTTCCATTCCCATTCTCACTTTCAGCTTCAGCTTCACTCTCTAATGCAATCTCTACAGCTCGCCTACAAATCTCTAAAGCTCGCCGTGCGTCACCAGAAACAGACGCGACTTTCCGAGACGCGAAAGCCGCTGCTTCCTCAGACAGAACAGCTCGACCAGCGGCTTCCAGAGAACTCAATCGCGCTCGAATTACCAACCCAAGCTGCTCATGCGTATACCCAGGGAACAAAACTCTAGTCAATCCAAGCCGCGAAGAGATTTTATTCGACAGTACCCGCTCAGGAAGATCCATAGTGTTTGCTACAGCTATAACCATTAGATTAGACGTCGGATAGGACGGCCAATTGAAGAAATTATACATAACTGCTTGGTTTTTAGTAACAATTTGATCCAATTCGTCTATCAGCACTACAGTAGGAGTAGGAGCTCCTTGAGTTTTAAACTGTTTCTCTAGTAGAATAGCCGCATTATCAGCACTAATCCTTTGCCCAGTGAGTTTTTCATACAATACTTCGTAAGCAGCGTGAGGAGAGATGAGTTTCATCCCGTTTATCTCTACAAATCGGAACTCAGCCACATCTGAGGCTCGGCGTAGCTGCGCCACCACTGACCGAACTGTGGCTGTCTTACCCGTTCCAGGAGTACCAGAAACGTATATACAGCAACCTGTAGATGAATTTACAGCAGATTCTAATGCGAGGTACAATTGAGCAAATTCGTTCTCCCGACAGGGTAATTTTTCAGCCACAGCGGAGAGATGCAGCCGAGCTTTTGCCGATTTCAGTGGCGAAGTGTGGCTGTCGTTCAGTTTTGCCGGCTCGGAAGCTGTCGGCAATCGACGGGCCGCCAGCGGGGCTTTCAGTACAATTCGTGACGCAGAAGCCGGCGTCACGAGAACTTTCCCGCGTGGTTTCTGTGGAGAGGGAGTGGAAGGTACAAAAGGAGTGGAATTAGCGGCAGGAGCGGAAGCGGAAGCGGAAGCAGGGATTTCGGGTAAAACCGGAGTTTCTGTCGGTTCCGTTTTCACTTTGGTCGCGGGCGACGGCGGGGAAGCCGGCGTGGAAGCCGCTGGAGTGATGCGACGTTTCTGTGGTGTGCGGGGCTGCCGGGGCTCAGTTTTGCCGCGTTTCCGGGGCGGCTCTTCCGGTTGCGGGACAATGGCGGGTCGGCGGATGCGTCGGCTGCGGCGCGGCGTTGTTGTTGGTTCTTCGGGTTCCGCTTGTGGAGAATTTGGGTGTTTTTCGGGAGTTTCGGGAGTTTCGGAAGTTTCGGCTGTTTCAGAAGTTTGTTCAACTTTGGCAGTTTCCGACGTATCTTCGGAATCTGATTTTTCAGCCGCTACTTCCGCTTTCTTTTCCGCTTTTTTCTCTGTCTTTTTCTCCGCCTTTTTCTCCGTCTTTTTCTCCTCTTTTTTCTCCTCTTTCTTCCCATCCTCAAACCCCAAATCCAACCTCACTTTCCGCTCCTTCCGAGGCGTACCTGATTTCGGTAATTTCGTCTTCAAAGCCCGCGTTCTAACAAAAGCCAAAACAGCCCCAAGCTGTAAATCCCGAAGCACATCGTACCATACAAACTGCCGAGTATAGCAAGCATCAGTAATACAGCATCCTCTGCGGCAGTAGAAAACTCTTTTCGCCCGAGCTTTCGGCGGTTTCCCCGAGGGGAACTGTTTGAAGAAATCCTGATGAGAAAGTACCGAGATTGGAGATAGGATTGCCGGTAATGGGATGATATCTGATTGGTCTGAGAGGTATAATTCTGAGTCGTGAGCGTCGGGTCTTTTTGTGTTGAATTCTGAAGGTGACACAAACCATAGAACGGAAGCCGAGATACTTTTGTGTAATTCGGAACCGGAAGCGGAACCGGAAGAGGAAGAGACGGAAAAGCCGATTATCAGACCGGGAAGCGGGTGCGGATCGGAATTGATAGTGACGGCATCGCCCGGGATGAAACTTGTTTTGTCCGCCAGACGGACTGCCTTAACCGGCACGTTCGGCTTCAACGGATCACCCGAGAATTCAAACGTCCAGCCATCGCTTTGCACAGTTCGGCCAACTGAGGCTGTCATAACTCGGAGAAGGGAGAGGTTATGGTGTTATAAGGAGACTTTCTGTTGATAAACGGCAGTCTGGCTGCCAATAAGAGGTAGGAAATAACAATGCAAGGCAGTTAAAAAGCGGAAGCGGCTTCGGAATGGATTATTTCTGCGGTTTTGTGCCTTCCGCGTTGACCCGACGCGGATCATTTAAGACGGAAAATAAAATATGACGTAAGCGTAAAACAATTGGCCAACATTGAGACATCGCGTCTCACTACAGTACTATGCGTCTCAGCTGGCCGATAAAGCGAATACTGTCATATTTCGCTCAAACAGCGGTATTATTAATTGTTTTATTGAATAATTCAAATAAATAGGGCGCTCTTTACCTTCTATTTAAATCCCATACTTTGAAGCCTCCTCTTTGCTTGCTTTTGCTCACTGTTCCTCTCACCTCCCTATTTCAAGTCTCCCGATTGCCCCCCTCTAATTATCGGATCGGGCCGGAAGCAAAACAATCGGAAGCCGTCGGGGATCCGACGAGGAACGCGGAATATCCCGTGCTGGCAGCTCTGACGGTCCTTCCGTGTCAAATTTCGGAACACATTTGACACATTTGACACATTTGACAGGAATTTTGTCTTCCGCGGAACGGAAATATCTCAATTAACCTGTTCAATTGCCTCAAATCGTCTCAAATCGGCTTAAATCGGCTCAATAAGAAGTAAATCTCGGGTTAAAAAGACTCAATAAACCAACAAAGCGGAAGTTTCCCTCCCTTTCCCGCCGAACTCCGCTTGCCTGTGGCTCTGGAATCACAAAAGCAGCGACATTCCATCCTTCATTAACTCTGGTTTTCTTTTTTTATTGCCTATAATGGACTCAGGGAAAGTCGTCTGACTATAATATGTCTCAATACTATCGCAGGAAGCCATCGGCAGATCCGCGAGCCGACCCGCAGACCGACCCGCAGACGGGAAATGTGCTGAGCCCCGCCAGATCCGTCCAGCGGCATTCCTGGCAGCCACAGCCGTCACTGCCGTCGTATTCCAACGTACCGGTGCCACCAGTGCCGCCTCCATTGCCTGTTCCGGTCCATAATGTCCCGCCTCCAACTACATCGCTTCCGGCTTCTCCTATCCCGCCCCCGCTGCCGCCGAAGACGCCTGTGAGTCAGCCAGCGGAGGCGTCAAGCTTTGCCTGGCCCGATAAGGTCAATTTCGGCATTTCAGCCTCCATCGGCACATCCGACGTCTCATTTGTAAGCCCAAACTCGGATATGCATCGTTCACAGTCTGCCAGGCCTGCTGATCTTTCGTATTATTACAGTTCGCTTGATCCCGCTGCTCAATTTGTCCGTACGAATTCCGATCCGAGCCAATTCCCCGCCGGAAGTGCGCCACACAGCCGTTTCCTCAGCCACAGTTCACTGAATCATCAAAGTTCTCGTGAATATTTCAGGCACAGTTTTACGGAGCTGCAGATGCCTCAAACGGCTCCAAGTAGAGCAGAAAACGGTAACTATTTCCCTATTGAGCCACCAGCTGAGCCACTAACTGCGCCACAAACTGAACCTCTAGCCGAACATCCCGAATCACCCCTCTATAGACCCACAGGATTCTCAGGAATATCAGGATCCTCGGGGTATCTCGACACTGCCGCCGGGTACGGGGCTTCCGAATTCGACTACTCCACAGTGTTTGACGAGGATTCCTTCTCGCTGAACTCCGAGACGGAAGATCCGCCGTACTCTTCCAATGACACCGAAATCACCCGAGACCATCGGCTGTCTCTGCCGCCGCCGTTGCCTTCTGTGGCGCGGGCCCGCCGGGACAGTGCTGATTCGGATGACCTGCCTGTTTGGGACGTCCCGAAGTTCTCGGATGTGCCGCCACTGCCGTTTGAGACTACAGCGGATTTGCATCCGATTATGGCGTTCCCGCCGTCGCCTGAGATGCTGGAAGCAGGGGGTGTGGCGCAGCAAATGGCACAGGAAGTGGCGCAGGAAGTGGCGCAGCAGCAAAGAGACCACTTAGAATATCCCAAAACGGACACTTTGACTGTAAACCATATAACGCCACTGCCGCCACTGCCACCTGTGGCGGAACACGACTGGGATTCCGATAGCGGGTTATCCGAGCCGTCAGCTGACGAGTGGCAGTCGACTGCGCCTCCAATTGCGGCAGTTGCGCCACAGAGAATTCCGCTTCCGTCTCTTCCATCCATCCCCCCTATTCCGACGTCACTTCCCCCGCCTATCCCTCCTGCTGCGCCTCCTACGCCTCCAAAGCCTTCGGCGTTTTCTCGTACCGCGGATGTCAGACCTCCGATACCTCCGCTGCACCTGGCGAAAATCTCGGTACCTCCGATGCCTTCCACATACCCGGCATCTCTGGCGTCTTCCGCTTCTTCGGTATCTCTGGCGTCTTCGGCATCTTTGGCGTCTTTGGCTTCTCCAATGCGTTTGCTCCGCAAACCGCCACCTGCGCCACATCATATCGATGTGTGGCGTCTTTCGGACCTATCCCGGTGGCTCGGCTTAGAAATTTTCCCTCAGAACGTCCCGGTGCTTCTTTCAGACCTCCGGCGCCGCCTCCGTAACCTTATTGACGAGAATATCCCGCATTCGGACTTTCCAGCCCGCTCTGCCGTCGTAGAATCCATTATTGCCCGGTTTGTTGCCGCCCGTGTGCTGCTTGTACAGACGGAGAAGTGTGAAGAGGTGGTGTGGTTTTCCCGGCGAAGTTCCTTCGGGGTTTCTGGTGTACTTGTAGAACTTACCGGTGGTGGTTGTTATTCTTCGCTGAGCCACCGCCACAAATCCGGATTGAGTGGGATGCATATAGGAAGTTGCTACTCTCGGAATTGCTGCGCCACGCTGCAATATTCCATTCTACCGAAACAGGAACAAGAGAAACTGTGGCGCAGCATGGAGGAGCAATTAAGGCCTTTAGCCACCCGAGAAGTCCACTGGCACGAGTATTGGGACGTCGTAGACACGGAAAGAGCCGAGCTTGGCCCGCGTGCAGTAGAAGAGCAGAATCACCGGTTTAACCTTGTTCGCTGGGCCTGGAAATTCGATTCGCTGATGAAACTGCTTGCCGAGGACGTTGCTCAATCGTTAGCCACACCTAAGCCACAATTCCCGTATCAGGAGAAGTTTGCCGCTGCCGCTTTCGGCGCGGCTCAGCTGGTGGCGCAGTCGTTCCGACAGCACTTGCTGCTTCCTCTTTCCTACCGGTTTCTCCGCCAGGGCCGGTTGATGACTTCTGTAGGCGATTTGCTTGCCGCAGCTGCCCCAGCTGTACAACCAGCCACTGTGGCGTACGCTGAGCAGCAGGCCTTTGTAGACGCCACAATTCGGCACCACGAAGCTGAAACCGACTCGGAAGCGTCGGCTGCGTTCCGTGAGTGGCTAAAAACTGTGGCGCAGCTGCCTGCGTTGCAGGAAACTCGTTTGGACTTTGCTAGGCTCCGTTTAGAACCTATCAGCCACGCAGTTCAACTGGCAAACACAGCAAAGACGCTGCTGAAGTTATGCGAAGATGCGGAAGAATCGTATAACCTGCAAGCAGCTGTGGCGCAGTGCGACGCGTTGCTGGCGGCTGCCAATTCCGCGCGGGGCCGCGCCGTTGACAGGCAAGAATACACCGAGATTGTGGCTCGGCTTGTGGCTTCTGACGGCTCGGCGTTCCCGTTGACATTGCTGGGATCTCGGAACACCTGCGAGCCGAAATTGTATCACGCTGCACCTGTGGAAGTGAAAATCCGTGGCTCGTTGTTTCCCGTAGGTAAAATGTTTGTTGTAGTGCTGGACAGCCACGTTCTGGTCACAGAACCCGATGTAAGCTTGAAAAAGTATAAAGTGGCGCAGCCGCCAATCCCGCTTAGCCACTTGGCTGTTTATAGCAAGAAAGACGCTTCCGAAACCTCGGAACGCGCGGCTCTCACCCTTCGTGACGCCGCAGGAGGCCCAGTTTTCAGCCTTGTATGCCGAGATGCCACAGAATACGGCAGATGGGCTGCCGCTTTGAGTTCTGCAAAACGGAACGGGTACTTGTGGCGCAGGAAACACAGTAGGCAACCTGTAGTACATACTATGGCGCACGGAGAGTTTGTTGTAGAACCGAGCAGTGTGGCGCAGCTTGGAGAAACGGAATCTCCACTAAAATGCCCCCCAGTTGGTCGTCCAGCAGCCCGCGGGCCAGTCGTTGCCGCCTGCACTTTCCACATCAGCGGGCGCCACTGCTGTCTGGCGGGGCTCGCATCGGGGGCTCTGTATTTCCGCATGGCCAGCGGCACAGTGGCTTGGCGGTTTCTAGGCTATATTTCTCGTCTCCGTAGTCTGCAGGCAGTAACTGTGGCAGGCCGAGTGGCTCTTCTGGCAGTAACGAGCGGGAGAAAGCTGGTGACGTTCCAACCGGAGCCGCTGGTGTCTGGCGGGGTTGCCGAGTTGCGGCTTGTGGCTACGGACGTGGCATTCGCAGAGTGCGGGGTTGTGGCGGGGCAGACAGTGCTGTTTGTACACCGTCGTAAGCCTCAGCCGACACTTACCGTGGCAGTGCCAGTGACAGACAATGTCACCGGTGGCATAAGCCATTGGCAGGAGTTCGTCTCAGTGCCTGTAGAGTCGCACGGAGTGTGGGCTCTCGGCAAAGGTGTGGCAAATGACTCGGGAACAGGATTTCAGTTTTTCACTATGGAGAATCTGCTTCCGCTTTCTGTGCCACACGGCCCGCGGACTTCTGTGGCGACTTCCGATGCCGAGCTAGCGGCTTTGGCTGTGCCACCGGTGTTTGCCAGGTTCCGACGGTTTCTAGCCGGTATGACGGCGCGGGCTGCTGGGCCAGTGGCACAAAAAGAAGTGCTTTTGGCTTACGATCGGTTAGCAGTGTTTGTGGACCCGTCAGGAGCTCTGAGCCGCGGCTGGGCTATCGTATTCTCGGGCCGTGCCGAGCATGTGACTGTCGGGAAAGATTGTATTATCGCTGTAAGCGAATACATGGTAGAAGTCATTTATCTAGATTCCGACGGAATTCCTCTACAGCAAGGAAGCCGGCAGCCGCTGTCGATGGTGGAAGAGCTGTTGAAGGGGAAGAAAAGCGGTAGAAACGAGTACAACGACGCAGTGATACTCGGGAGGAAGCTGAGTGTCCTGGAGGCAAAGGGAAGTTCGGTGCTGGTCTCTTGTGAGCACCGGGACGTTTCCGATCGACAGGTACTTGCAGTGGTGGAAGCAGTGAAGAGAGATGGAGACGAGATGGACGGAAAGGTCGGGGATGATGTGGAAAATGGCGGGACCAAGCCTTGAGGTCTAAGAAGGAGTTGATGATAATTATGATGAGGAGGAGAGAGGATGAAAATAGAGGTGTCATTGCTTATTTTCCTCCCGAACAAAGGGTGAAAGATGTTTCTGCAGGACAGAGCTGATGCTGCCCTTTCTACAGCACCGAAAAATGTTTTTAGAATAGCTTAATAAGAAGCGGGAACAACGGTGGCTTATAATGAGATAGAAATGAGGTGTAAATTGATAAAACTAACCGAGTTATAGTCATCTATACTGAAGTATTCAGGCTTCAGTCATTTTCGGTACATCTTCTTCGGGTTTAGAAGGTGTACAGTGGGTTTTTGGTAGTATAATAGAATAATCGGGAGTTGATATACAAAGAGAAAGCAGGAGATTGGAGGATTTTAAGGTGAAAGGATTAGAAGTATTTGGAGCTGGAAACAGCTGTGTATAGGATAGGTAAACTAGATGTAATACGTTCTTCTACTGTATGTGATATTACTAATTTGGAATATGTATTATTATAGCTTACAGACAGCCCTTTCACTACATATAAAGACTGCAGATCAACCACAGGCAAAGCAGATTTTGCCCATTGATCTCCTCATCCATTCTAGCTCTCTATGACCTTTCATTTAAGAAACTCCTACAATTTATTGAGCCCCCCTTCAGCAAAATGCGGCTCTTCATCATTATAATATCTCTCATTCTATTTTTTATCAAAGGTGATCCTCCATTCCTATTCCATAATAGTAGAGACAATCCACGTTAAAGCGTCGCACATCTTATATTACCATTCATACGTTATATTCCTGCTCGGCTATTCCATTTCAACCCGTTCCGTTCCGTTCCGTTCCGAAATTCATGTTGAGCCTCGGCGTTTTTCTTACACCCAAAATGGGACGCATGTGGAACTTTGCACCTATAATGGGACACTATCGGATATTTCTCGGATCTTTTCATCCGCCCCCGAGAACCACTTAGCGTTCATTATATACATATCTGAGACCAGATTAGTATATTAAATAGGGAGGAAATATTAATTCCCCGAGGAATTCATTTGTTGATATCAAATATCTATCTTTTCCTCATTTTTACGCCTTTACGCCTTTTCCTCTATCTCCTCGGCTTATCGGTAATGAAAAGCCCGTCAGGTGACCTCCCAGGACTTCTTCTGCATCCGATAGCGGCATTTCTGGCTGTAGTATGGGCTCTACGCGTTTCTGGAATTCTCCGATGGCTGATTTTTGTTCTTCTGGCTTTAAGACTTCTTCTTTTAATCGATCAGCGGGTCAGCCGATCCACACATGACTGGTTCCGCTCCGACGACGTTGCAGTCGTCACAGGAGGCGCCCGGGGGCTCGGGAGAGCCGTTGCCGAACAGCTGAGCCACTATGTGGGCTCTGTGGCTGTTTTAGACATCGCCGAGCCTGAAGAGCCCTTCGGCCCGAAATTGGAGTACTTCCGATGCGATGTAGCCGATGATTCGGCATTACAGGAGACTTTAGAAGCTATCCGAGACCGCCATGGTACTATTAACATTGTAGTAAACAATGCGGGAGTTCGGCACCGCAAACCGCTTTTGGAAATGTCGGAATCGGATATAATTTCTGCCGTTTCCGTCAATTTCCTATCATCTGTTCGCATTATACGCCACTATTTACCGTTTATGGAAGAGGCGCAGCGAGGGTATATTGTAAATGTGGCGTCCGCTTTAGCGTTTGCTACTCCTGCTCGGCTGGCCGTATACGGAGCGACTAAAGCGGCTTTAGTGGCATTGCATGAGGCTCTACGGGCGGAAATATCACAACAGGCGATCCGAATGCTCTTAGTAGTCCCCGGGCAACTTGACACGGCTATGTTTGCCGATGTGGAAACTCCATCTCCGGTTTTGGCACCTGTGGTGGCGCACGAGAAGCTGGCGGAAGAAATTGTGGCTGAAATGACCCGAGGGGGTACAGGGTGGCTTTGCAAACCGTTCTACGTTAGGCTGTTGCCATTATTACGAGCCGTGCCGGAGATCTGTGGCCGTGCAGCGCGGCAGTGGAGTGGGATGGACGCTGCAGCTGAGGGCGCAAATGGTGGGGAGAAGGAAGGATAGACAGAGAGAGGAGCCGAAGGCGGAACATCCCCAGCACAAAGCGGAAAGATAAGTGTTCAGCTTATCTTGAGTCTGTGGAATTTTTCAGTTATGTGATGTTACTTTCTAGGTTTAGATTTATATAGCAAGATTCTCTAAGGAATGATGCGCAAAAAGGGGAATGGGAAGGAGAATCAGAGGGAGAATAAGTGAGAGAAGGAGAGAACCGCGAGATAGCAGGTGACAGGGAATAGCCAGATTGGAGGAAATTTTGTTTGAGATCTTTTGGATGGCTGAAGAGGTTCATGGCGGAAAACAACAATTAATATACAGTCGTACAATCTGTTCTCTTTTATCATGTGCTGTTTTCTGTTGAAGAAAGGTGGAAACTACTCATAGATTCTGACGAAGCGAATATGGAGTTCCCGGTTACGAGATTCTGAATATTTCAACAGTGTTAATAAGAACTACTGCTATTTTATTTACCATTTGGAGGACTTCTAACAATGGTACTGAATCACGGAGAACCCAGAGAGCTGTGGGAAACGAAAAGCAACCAGGGGATAAAAAGGCAAGTTTGACTATCGGAGAACATTTTGATCATGCTGGAGAATGAAGGTTTGTTGTTTCTTATCCTTCCCTAGCTCTTACACAGCCCTTGGAAGGGGAGGAGTGGTTTTACCGGATTAGTAAGTCACTACTCAATCATAGATACACTTAGAATTGGTAAGAAGCAATCAATGGATACAAATGAAGGATTTGGCGGATTTCAGTGCAAATAGTGCAGATAAACGAGGTGATAGATAATGAGAGGGTACATATAAAGGCGAAAGGGAAAAACAGGGAATTGGAGGGGATACAGGGATTTTGGAATAAAAGAGCAGTGTGATGGTGATAGTGAGTGAAAGTAAAGAGAAGAGGTTTGATATTTAAGCTACTCGTAAGCTTCATTAGCCTTTTGAAACAGTTTTACATCGCGATATACTCGTTCAAAACTATTATTCGCTTGCTGTCCTATCAATATTTCTCTACTTCTTTCAGTTTTTGACGGAGTTAAAATTCCGAAACCAAAGAATCAGAGACAACGGCAGAGGCTCAAATTGTGGGCTCTAATCTACAAACGGTGTTCAGCACAGTCATGTTAAATTAGTTATCGTTATGGTCTTGGAAATGTCATGAACTGATGAGTGGGATATATTTTTTGACTGGTATTACCGTTTTCCTACTAATAGGCCGAAAATTTACCTGGAAAGCTGATATTATATAAATTTTATAAAGAAGTCAGAGTAAATAATCTTTCAGCGTCAGAAATGATCAGTAATTGAATGATCGGTAAGTAAGAGTGAGAAAGATATGTATGACGGTAACGATTTAGTCCTTCTAGGATCTCTAAAGTCTTCCAATTCTATCAATAATGACAGCCCAAAATATCAATATAAGAAACTCTGCATTTATTTGCATTTGAATCACCAAAAATTTGCTGTAATCTCGTTGAATTCCCGTCCCGATAGCACTTCGGCTCTCCTCTCAGAGGCGGAACACTTCACGTCTCATCCCATTGAGAGACCATCGGATATGAAACGACGGGTATCGTACAGACAAGCAATGGTGCTTTCCGTGCATCGGATAACTATTTATCAGCTTATTATAACAATATGAATATTATATAAACGACAGGAAGGCTAAGTGTGTATTATAGCACATGTTTTCAGGGATATTTCTTCTCTACAGACACACCCCACATCTCATCTCTGGTACCTGTTATTGGACACTATTATCCGTTGATTAAGGAAAACTCCTTCACTTTTCAGACAGATATCCTTATTTTACATATCTCACACTGCTATCAAATGTAATGTAAGATATATCAATACCATACTAGATAGTATCAGATAACCAATTGCCCGGAATAAGGAAGATACCCAGTAGACGGAGCTCAACAGCATCGACCGAGGCACCTACGAATGGAGACGCGAAGTTCGATCGCTCGGATCCGATTCCGAGGACTTCTTTATCTCTTTTTACTACTAATTCAAATATATTCAGCATTCAGGGTAATATAGGCTATACAAATGGAATATATAGTATACAGGATACGCCACTTCATGCCAGAATGACAGCTGTAGGCGGAAACAAGTCAGATGGTGCGCTTTAACCCACATTGTAGGCTGATATATATAGCTAGTAATTACATGAGTGAAAAATCCAGAACCCAGCTTAAGAAACACGTAAATGAGGAAAATATCGATCTAGGAGAAGCCTATAGCATACTGCAAACTTCTATCAATATGAAAGACCAATACAGTCATCTGAAATGTCAAAATGCACTTGTTAGGAACTCCAGAAACCAAGCTTCAGTCCCTATAAAGAATACAACCTAGTTTTCCGTAGCATATCTTTCCATATCCTTCCCGCTTGCTTAACAGACAGCCAAGTCCATATTGTAAGCCCTGAATACATTCCTACAGTTCACGTAATACAATCCTTTCATTACACTACATTCCCAGCTGTGAATTCTCATACATTCCATTTGCCTCTTAATTAGCTTTCTTTGTCACAATATTTACCAATGCTTGCTTGAACTTCGCCTGATTGAAATGGCCCAGAGAGTTAAAATATTCCGTGAGATCCAACGTCGTAGTCGCCGCTGTGGCCTTGTTGTTGTCCCGTGTGACTGTCACATGGTATACTGGGTCGTACTTAGGAGAGTCAGTAGCAATTGAGATAGTCTCAGTGCCTGAAGTACCTGTAAATCGAGTTTTCCCTTCTAAAACCATGATGAAATACATAAACACAGCATAGAGAACAAAGAACGCAACTACACAAGCTGTAGTGAAACTCTTTGCTGCTTCAAAGCCCAGCTGGTGATCCCTGTAGAAGCAAGCAGCTGATATAGCAACCATAATATAGCCGACAGCAAGTCGGATATCAGAATAAGATGGGAATGGCTGTTTATAGCCAAGGGATTCCATTATCTGAGCTGTTAGTATGGAGGGTATGCTAGAAGAATAGAGGAGGTACTGGAAGTATGAGGTATTAGTAGGAATGAGAGATTAACGATAGTAAGAAAGATTGGAGTAGGAGAAAGAGGAAAGAAGGAAAGGAGAGAGCATATAGAAAGACTTAAACACTCATAATACTTATAAAGGACCGATGGAAATAATGATTTATGAACTCTGAATTCTCATTTTGTTCCTAATCATTCAATTTTTCCCTATATCGCATGGAACTCTCCTATTAATTCTCTTCAGTTGGAAGATCAAAGAAACAGAATGATCTTTGGAGATTCAAACATTCCAGATAGCAGAGGACTAAAAGGAAACCAGTAAAGGAACGAATGGGATGATCAATACAAGGATGAGAGAGCAGAATTACAACGCTGAGCCATTTGAATGATGGAAATGATAGAAATAATAGGAATGCTAATACTGATATATAATACTCAAACAGACACACCGAATGAACCCCGCGGCTCTTCCGAAGACCCTCGTCTCAAAATCATCTCAAAATCATCCCAAACCCATCCCAAAATCATCCTGAAATCCACAATTATAACGTATAAGTCATACTAAGACTTCACAGATAAAAGACAGGAGCGTCCGATAATTACAACAATTAATGCCGAATATCCAGCTCGAACCCCTTATTACTAAACAGTTCGTAGTTATATCTACTGAAACTTCTACGTCTCCGTTCCCTCTTTATCACTGTATACTAAAACCATCAGAGTATCTCCAGTATACGATATCCCTGAGTACTCTAATGAGGTAATATCAGTACCAAATACCGGATTTCTATCCATGATAAGTGATTAATTGACTGATACTTCAGCAAATTACTATTCCAGAGTACTTCTGCTTATCCATTTGCTAATCAAGCAAACTTCTGCTTATCAAATCCTCAGACTCTTTGGAAACCTCTACTTCAAACATCATTAAAAGGAAGGCTATAGAGAAAAGAAAGGCTAAAAGAAAGGCCAAAAGAGCCAATTGAGGAATTTTAAATAGAAAACTGATCTTTAAATAACCCAAAACGTCTCAGTATATCAACAGAATCTCCCCAATCAGTTGGAGTTTTACATTTTCACTCATATTTACTCATATTTACTCATTTTTACGCAGTTTTACTCCTCTTCAACTTACCGAGGGAATTGCTTCATCGCAAGCAGTGCGAAGCGCAACGATTGAACTGCCGTCTTTGTTAGTATTGAAATTCCCCCGAGGATTCAAAATGCCAGCAGATTTTCGCATCAACTCACTTTAAATTGTATTTCTTTATCTTATCTGTCATTTTAGATACGAGTAATTTAATATATTACTATGTAAAATGCGATATTCAGTGTTCAATCTCTTCTTTATATTCCTATAATCCTAACACCCACAGAGACGGAAATAACGGAGGGAATCACCTGCTTTTTGTGCCTATATTTATACCCGTTTCCTCACAGTTTTCGATTCTCCGTTCTTCCGTCTCTTCCGCTTCTCAATTCCGCTGTTCCTTCCGTCTTTCCTTCCGCCTTTCCGACTTTCCGCCATTCCGCGTTTCGGAACTTCGCATCTCCTCGCACTGTATCTCCATAATACCCCCCCCCATTTGCGTAATCAGACGCAACGTGCCCCAACTTCGCGTCTCCTCCCGCGCCCGGATTATCCCCGCCCTTCCATTTCTTTGCCGAGTTTCTTGACGGCGTCGGAACGAACAGGGGACGGAAAACGGCACCACAGATTCAAATATTCGGCTTCTTGAGCTGGAAATCTGTTTGTGTAACTATCAAACTACCACAATATCCGTCGCAACTATATAAAACCCACCGGCCCGCCCCGCGGAGCCAATCTAATGACCGAACAGCCCAGGCATACAAAGCTTCTAGATAACCCGGCTTTAACAGTATTTAAGTATTTCGACTGCGCCACAGCCTGCGCCACAATTTTGGCTTTTTACAATTTCGAATTCCAGCTTCAGCCACATAATTTTCCAATCCCGGACATCCTAACCAGGAAATAACTAAGAATTATCGTCATGTCGGCCTCAAATTCTACTAAATCCAATCTGAGACCCGACGGAACTCCTCAGACCACTCGGCAGCCACAGAAAGAACCCCCGCCGCCACACCCACGCCCCAACAAACGCGGCCCGCGCCGCCGGCCTCACGTGCCTCGGGAACCGGATTTAGCCGATGCTGTGGCTCAGCTCAGACTAGCAAAGAATAGGAAGGGAGAATTAGTACTGGATCATCTCGTTGATCTGCCACCGGCTGTGCGGCCTGCGCCACGCCGACGCCGAGGTTCCGGTGGCACAGCACGTGCCGAGGTCGGCCCGAGACTGTCTGGCATGTCATTTATCAATGCAAATCACAAATTAGTGCTTTTCCCGCATCGCAGTTACCCTGAACTGCTTGCCGATCCCGATAATACGCCGGAACCCAGTGATGTGGCCCGGATAATCATGCCGAGTGGCGCAGCGACGTGTCCGATCTGTCTTTGTGATTCCCCCGTGGCGCCGAGGATGCTGAAATGCGGGCACGTGTTTTGTTTCCCCTGTTTACTGCGATTTATGGCTTCGGAACATCCGAGCGACGAAGAACACACAGAATTCCCGAGCGGAGTTCGCACAAAGTACAAACGGTGTCCTTTGTGTGCGGAACACGTGCGGCGGGCCGACGCTATGACTGTTATGTTTGTACCATATGATGACAGATTTGATTTACCGAAACCCGGCGGAGACGTTCAACTGCGCCTCATGTGCCGACCCTCAGGCAGTTTATTCCCGTTCCCGGTGGCTGGGCCGCGGTGGCGCATGCGGGGCGGTTTCCCTGTTTGGAATGAGGAGGCTTTGCCGTATGCTCGGCTAATGCTGGCTACAAAAGCGTTTGTAGTTGGACAGTTTGAAGCGGAGAAAGCGGAATTGCAGGCTTTGCAACTGCAGGACGCGGAATTGTACGGAGATGCCGGTTCCGAGATTGGTGTTTGTGTAGCAGAGATTGAATCTGCTTTGACCAAAGCGGAACAAGACGGGAATTTGCTTGTGTACCCTGAATCGGGAATTTCGGGACGTTCGGAAGGTGAGAATTCAGAGAATTCGGCAAATTCGGAGTTTTCTGGACCGGAATTTAGTAAACCAGGGAATTTGTACTTCTACCAAGCGGCTACAAACGCCGCTACCCGGTTTTTCCTCTCCCCGCTTGATATCCGAGTATTAAAAGCGGCTTTCGGTAGTTTCCATTTGTTCCCACCAATACTAAGAGTAAACGTAGAAAGCGTCCATTACGGCTCGGCTGTCACTGCCGAATTAGTGAAAACAAGCCGATATCTCGGGTTCCTGCCGATGGGCACCGAATTGGCATTTCTAGACTGTGATTGGCGGCCCGGAGATGAATCGGGAGTGCCGCCGGCGGTGCCTTCGGAAGTGTATGTCACGTTTTCGGAACAGTTAGATGCTCGTAGGCGGAGGGTGGCGGCGCGGAATAGAAGGGAGGAGGCGCGGAGGCAGAAAGCGGAAGCGGAAGCGCATTCAAAGACTCTGGAATTCTATCAGCGGGAAAACGGATCTTTTATTGCTCAAGAGGCTCCGCCACCGCTTACTGAGTGGGAAGAATTGCCTGATTCGGGCCGGAGGAAAGCGGGGAGTGGGGCAGGAAGCGGGGCTTCTGTACGCACCGTTTGGGGTACAAAGATACCAGCTGCGGCTCCTATTTCCGCTCCTGAAGACACAGAAGCGGAAAGTTGGGTAGACGCGGAAGCATTAGTGCGGGTGATGGCGGAATCGGAATCTGACGCGGGTAATGGGAATAAAAACCGCCGCGGGAGGAAGAAAAAACTGGTTTTGTTGTCTACTGGGGGACGATAAGCGGATATGACAGATAAAATGAGGTATGAGATACGTATGAGATACGAGTAAAGGATATATTAATTATCGTATAGTAAAATACCGAGGATATAAAGGAATGTGAGGAGTAGGAAGCCGAAAGGCGGGGAAGGGAAGGGAAAGGCCGAAAGGTAGCAAGAACGTGTCGTAGCAAGCGAAACTACTGTAAAAGTAGAAACTACTATGATAACAGTAGAAATGACTAGGAAGAAACTCTACAGATAAGTCTAAATAGATACTAGAATATAGAAATTCTGCAAATCGAGCACTTGCAGGAACTACAGGATTCCACCTTATACAACAAATATAAACAAATCAGGGAAATATGAGTAAAAAATCAACTTATATTATAACACTGTATATAGTATATCATCCTGTAGTAATAATAACTATCAATCTTCTCTTCTAATCCTATTCAGGGGTCAGAGTTTTTTCACCAGGTTAGCAATTTGAGCTTCTAAAGCAGCTAAGCGGTCGTCTTTATCAGCATTAGAAGCGGTGAGTTTGTCAACAGCGGATTCCAGGGATACAACGAGTTCACTGAGTTTTTCTACTGTGGCTTTCAGAGTGGTGGCGCCGGCAGTTTTAGTTTTAGGCTCAGAAGAAGCAACTGGGGATTCCTTTGAAGGTTCCTTTTCTTCGGGGATTTCCTTCTTGACTTGTTTTGGTTCTTCTTTAGGATGTTTTGGTTCTTCCTTTGGTTCCTCAGGTTCTTCCTTTGATTCCTTTTCCTCTTTTTTCTCCTTTTCTTCCTTCTCCTGAACCGCTTTGGTCTCTACTTTCGGCTTCTCCTCCTCTTCATCCCACGAGGATTTCTCCTCAGCTGTAGTTTTACTCTGGCCTTCTATTTCATCGTTATCAACTGCTTTCTTGATCAGCAAATCTACTTCCTTCTTAGCAAACATTTCATCAGGATTTTCCTTTGGTTTAGTGTGGATTTCCTTTGGTGATTTTTCTCCAGAATCCTCAGTTTTCTTTACAGGAGTTTCTACCTTTTCCTCAATTTCCTCCTTCTTTTCCTCTTTCTTTTCCTCTTTCTTCTCCTCTTTCTTTTCCTCCTTTACAGCCTCAGAAGCTACAAACACCTCCGATCCCTCATACAATCCTTTCATACTCACTAAAACCGGCCCATCGACGTTCTCACCTTTCAGCCACTGCTCTGCGGTTAAAGCAGGCCGTCCAGCTGGCGCATCCGGGTAAATATCGTCTTGAAACATCTCAGAACGACGCGGTACAATAAAAGATACGGGTTCAATGAAGTTATCGTTTACAGATTTAAATAATCTTACAGTCTCATTCAAATGCATATCGACACCCCTCTTCGGCAGCACGGCAACTCCGCGCTGAGGTTCAGATGATTGATATTCCGACAGGAGTACCAAATCATCGTTAGTGAATTCAAAATACCGAATATTCCCATCTCCTTTACCTGCTAAATACAATACACTGGTACTTTCATCATAGAACGGCATTCCAACCCCGGAAGAAGAGTCAATAGTGATGAAATCTCCTATAGGACCAGCTTCGATCTTCTCTGTATCCCATAAACCGATTTGCCTATCGGAAAGCCGGGAAAACCCGGTAGTTACAATCCTATTACTGCCTCCCAGCCACGTTACGCGGCTAGATTTCGATCCAGTATGACCTGAGCCCGAAGAAATTACCTTTTCGGCCCGAATATCCCATACTCGGATAGTTTTATCACGGCAAGTAGTAGCCAGAAGATTACCTGATCGGTTAAAACACATAGACTGAACCATATCCGGGTGTTTAAGGGTGAAAAGACATTCACCGGTTTCAGTATTCCATAGTTTCACTGTATAGTCCATAGAAGAGGAAGCCAGCACGTGTTCGGCAGTAGGATGGAATAGCACATGCCCGACTTTCCTTGAATGTCCTGTCAGCATTCTTACGGGCCGAACATCCGAAATGTTCTCCGGGTCGATATCTTTGAGGGAGAAATCGTCCGGGACTGTCCAGATTCCGATTTTACCGTCATCGGATGCTGAAGCAATCACATTCTCGTTAAAAGGTGACCAATCGGTGTCCAGAACGGCAGCAGTGTGGCCGCGGAACAGCGGGATGAGATCAGGGAGTTTCCCCGGCTCATTGAGTGGGATAACGGCGAAGCAGCCACCGCCAGAGGTGTCCCAGTTGACTGAGAGGTATTTCGTGTTTGCCTGGGGTGTTAGTAGGGATAATAGGGAAGTTAGGGAAGTAGGGAAGTTAGGGAATAACGGGGAAGTTAGGGAATAATGGGGAAGTTAGAGGATATTAGGAATAGTATAGGAATATGAGGATATGAGGATTACAGTGGGGAGATCTAATGAGAATAAAGAATGATGAGGGGGAAGTTGTAATAAGTAGAAGAGGTAAAATGAGATATTATAGGTATAACAGGTGTAAGATGTATAGTGAGTATATAAAGAGATACAAGGATATAATAGGTATAAGGATATAAGGATATAATAGATATAAAATATATCAGTTATGATAGGTGAAAGATTTATAGTAGTTATAATAACTGGAATATAATTGGCAAGAGTTGTAATATATATATATAATAGGGGGTATGAGGGTATAGTAAATGGGAGAATCGGTCTAATAAAGACGTAGGAGAGAGAAATTATCTGGATAGAAAATGGTAAAGTAGTAAAAGATATAGTAGGAATAAAAGATAAAAGGTAGTGCGGGTATAAAAGTAGAACAGGTATAATACGTACAGGTACAATATGTATGGTACATAATATAATTGGTATAATAGAGTGTAAAATAGGTATAATAGGTGAAATAAATGGTATAATAAATGGTATAATAAATGGTATAATAAAAAGCATAATAAAAGGCATAATAAAAGGCATACTAATGGTATAATAAATTTGAGTGACAATATATGAATTAACAGGTGAGTGAGGTAGAATAAATAATGAATTAAATGGCAGAAAAAACATAGAATAAATCAACAATTCCAATGGTGAAAATGATAGAATGAATGAGTGATATGTGTGGTAGAATAAATAGTATGAGTATGATAAGTATAATAAGTATGATAAGTATAATAGATATAAAAAAAAATCCAATAGAAGACATAAACAACGATAGGAAATAAACGGATTTATTCCAAAAAATGTGGGGTTTAACGATAGAAATTTCTATATTCCACCAGGAAAGGATGAACAGAGTGAAGAATACAACGAATCAGTGAAAACAATTGGATTCCCCGATACACAGGGATAAAATAGCGTCGTAGAATGAATAAGGGAATAACGAATAATACAGAATATATGAAACAATGAAAAGAAATCAATCAAAACAAAGAATTACTCGGAATTACTGGATACATTTTACTATATGGGAATCACCAAAAGCACCCAAAAGCTCCCAAAAGATTATAGGACCCATAAAAAAATAACAAGAAGCGGAATTATGACGGAATTATCATCAAAACCAGCCCTGAGATGAATAATAGGAACCAGTAGGATGATAAATGTGGGACTGAAGTTGATATGACGTTAAGAAGATGATCAATTGATGATTGATTGATGTTTAATAGAAGTTCAATCAAATTCACCCAATTTACCACACAATTGTCATCCAAAACTCAACCAATTCTTACAATTCCAACTCCTATTCAATCAATCATCATTCCTTCCCTCTGATTCCACAGTTTTACCGTCTCTTCAACTACGCAGAACCCAAATATCAATTCCTACATACCTTAATGAGATTTGAATCCCAAGCGTTCTTGCTCAAATGAATATTCTCATAGCAGAGTTCTTTCTTAGCTGGCTGGCCATAAATATGGCGAAATTTAGAAGCTCTTACAAACATAATATAATCAGGATTAACTGAAGTGAAATGTTAACAAGAATTCCAATCACCAAATAACAAATACCGAATATTGAATACCAAATACTTCAATTATCGTATTATCTTCTCTGAACCGAGTATGCTGATTAGTTGATCTGCCGATTAGTCGATCTACTGATCCGTCAATCTGATGATCAGAAGATGCCTGAAGTTCATGAAATTCTATCATCAACCAGCTTATTCCTCAGCATATCAACATTAATATCAACATCAGCATCAACAAAACATCAATATCGACACCAAAATAATATCAACATAACCCATTCCACCAGTTTACGCTACTGTATTATTCTATTATATGCTAAATACTTACATCAATTGCTCCTCTGGAGAACCAAGTGTGGATACATGCAACTGCTGGTATCAGAAAGCAATTGAGGTACAGGACACAGCTGGACTTATAACAGTAATGATGGGTGAATAAACATATATAGATCGATAGATGGATATATAGGTAGGTAGATATATATAAATAGATAGATATATCGATAGATAGATAGATAGGAAGTTGATCGTTCTCGGAGACCTTCGAAACTCCTCTCCTTACAAATAGGGAGTAACCGGGGGGAGGATAGATGGAGAGTGCTGGGGAGTGTTATGGGACAGCTACGAGAGGAGTGTTGAAGTGAGGTAGAATTCTGGATATTGGAATACAGGAGCAGTGGATACATATTACCAGGGTTAAAAAGATAGCTGTGGTTTGAAAAGTTAATAATTGCCACATTATACCGTGATATTTGTAGCAAACCTGCCAAAAAGTGCCGTTCTCATGCTGGAATTCCTCTCTTTATACCACTTATCATAGTACTCCTATGGTACTATCTATAATCAGATTACATCATCCGTTAATAATTTATGAGCCCACCTTTCGAACATGCAGCACCTTGCATATCCCCGCATGAAATGTCCGACCCATATTTTTGCTCGCATTTTCTCCTGTCCGAAATCCATTTTTCCCGCTCACGTAATCCATAATTACAAAATGATGTTCTCCCACATTTTACGAATCGATGCGGCATCACAAGATCAAATGGCCATCAAAAGGAGCCAAACTGAAGTTCTACAAGCCCTATAAGGGGAAAAATCAGGCCATATTCTACTATTTAGTAATTACAAAAGTAGCCGGAATTCCCATTGTGCTTGAAAACGCGGAAACCGCTTGCTTAGCCAACTAAAGCCTTCTCAAATCGGCGTTTTATCACCGATCCCCCATATTCTCACACATCATCGAGGTAATCTCGGGTATTCTTTGTACTTCGGCTTCGGATCCGATACGCCGGATGTCCCGCCTGGTACGGTGACACAAATGCTCAACTCCGTCGACCCGGGTAATCCCGGCATCGACGTTTCGTGGTCTGCGCTGTTTGAACTCGAAGCAGATTTAAGCAGTGATGGTACAAATTTACCGCTATCGGCGTTCTTCAAAGCAGGGTTAGAACGGTTTATCGACGCCCAGGCGCGGGCCGACGAACTCCGTGATCCGACGGTTTCCCCCGCTGATATTCTCACTATGCTTGCGCCACATTTTAATCTTACCCTGCGCCGCAGTAATGATTCTGTGTCAATTGTGGCTTTCCCTAATTCCGATTCCGTCCCGTCTTCCGAGACTGCGGCGTTCCCGCGGCCCAATTTGGAAATATCCGAGACAGATGTGATTTTTTGGGCTTCCCTTCTGTCGGATTTCCCCGCTGTTTCGGCAAAAGTACCGAAAATAACTCTTCATAGACTGCGCCACACAACGGTGCCGTGGCCGTTGCAAAGCCGAGTGTGGCGCGCCATGTGCGGAGCACAAAACAACCAGGATCTAGCCGGTTTGTACCACGCATTATTAGAAGATATGTCACCCGTAGAAGCACAAATAGAGAGAGACGCGGATCGGATAGTACAATCAGCCACAGAATTACCATCTCACGGGCCGAATTCCGTACAATCCGAGCAGCTTCTGGCCGGGCTGAAAGACGTATTGAAAGCTTTCAGTATATTTGACCCACGCGTCGGGTATTCGCGGAGTTTGGCTAATTTTACTGCTATGTTACTGAGGTATTTAGACCCTTTAGATACATTTTGTGTACTTGTACGGTGTTTAGAGCTTAATGCGGCACAAAATGAAACTTCCGCGCGGCTGCCGCATACTGTGGAAACCCTGTTTGCCGGAGGAGTCGGGAAAAACGCCGAAGCGGGTCTCCGAGCTCGTGTATTTGTGTTTAATGAGCTGTTTAAAGCACAGAAACCCGCGCTGTATCGGCATTTACACGGCAAATTAGGGTTGAAAGCCACTTCGTATTTCCGTAATTGGGCAGCAACTCTGTTTGCAGCCACTGTAAGTGGCGCAGGTGGCGCAGGAGCAGCGGAAAAAGTACTGGATTTGCTGTTTCTAGACGGATTAGATTACGCTCTTTTACGGCTGGCCCTGGCACTGATAGCCGAGAATGAGGCGCAGCTGCTAGCTATTACGGAGCTTGATGAGGCAGTTTTGTACCTTAATTCCCGATCAGTGTGGCGCAGCAGCGGCGCCACCCCGACGGAAGCCGTCACTACAGTGTACGCCACTCCGCTTGTGGCTCCTGAAGCTGTGGCGCCGTCTGTGGTGCAGCAACTGCTACAAAAATACGCCACACAAACGGCACAGGGCGCCGACCCGCTGCAGCAGAGTTTTGCCGATTCTGGGCGGCCTGAAGGCGGCGATTCCGCTGCCACTTCCGCCTGGGGCCGAGCATTTTCTGGTTCCGGCAGTGGGAAAGCGCGGGCAGCACGGAAACCGGTGGCTGATCCGAATGTGGATTTGTGTCTTACTACTGGTGGCAGTGGTACAAGTGGCGCAGCAGTTGGGTCAACGAGTGGCGCAGTAAATGGATCTATTGGTGGCTCCGCCACATCTATAGCAGTAGGATTACCGGATCTCCGGGCTGAGATTTTGGAAACATCCGAGGAAAGCGCCTCAAAAAGAGCCAGCATTTACTCCGGTTCCGAATCTCTCGGGTCAGAACTTATGGACGTGGTACAGCAGCAGATAACTCGGCTTGAGCAGCAGCTTGCACGTGAACAGCGGGTCAACCAGGAATTGGCTGTGAAACTGACAGAAACGGCAGAACAGAGAGCCACAGATTGGGCTGCTGTGGCACCGCTGCTGTCCGCTTTAGCCGACGGGGGCTCAGCGGAAGTGGAAGAAGCTCGGAAATTAGTACAAACGCGGTATGATTCCGAGAACGCGGCTATCGTAGAAGGAAACAACGAGACCTACGGGGAAACCGTGCTGGCACAATTACGTGGCAATCAGGAACCCGCAGCGGATATCGGGCGGAAAGCGCCGTTCTGTGTTAAATGCGAGGAACTTCGGTTACAATTAACGGAGATGAAATTTGCTCGTAAAGTGAAAGAGGAGGAAATAGCGGTTTTGACGAAAAGAGTAGCAGAATTGGATACGAAAGCTAAAGAAGAGAAAGCGAAAGCGGCAGATTCAGCGGCAGCAGCCGCAGCGGCTGCTAATTCCGGGCCGAGTCTTGTCGGGAAGCTTTTCCATAGTGAGAAGAAGAAAGATTTAGGGTTCCAGCTCAAGTCTTTCAACACCGGCAACACCCGGGCCGATGAAAGACTGAAAAAAACGGAACTCTCTGAAGTTAACCTGATGAAACGGAGGAGTATCTACGGGAATATTGCACTGGCCGGCGGAAGTTCGGTGCCGACGATGGAACATTCGGACCGCCGCGTGGTTTCCGAGTCGGAGAGGCCGAAATCGGTTGCTTTCGAGTCAGCAGATGCCGTATTGATGCGCCGATTCTCAGTAGACGAGAGCAAAGAGACGCAGACTTGATGCAGGCCTGACGTAGGATTTACGCAGCATTGACTGCAAACGGCAGCCTGTCCACAGCTAGAAAACCTATGTACTACGTGTAGAAAGAACATATGCTTCCGCCAGCTTCGGAATCGCCAGATATAAGCCGCTAGCCTACCAATGGCCTTCTTTTCGTAGCAAATCATCTGCCGAACTATGCCGAACTATGCCGAACTATGCCGAACTATGCCGAGCATGGTGAACATCGCGTCTCACTCCACGACTCTTCCAAATGAGGAAACAACCTAACTTCTCATCTCGCCTACCAAAAATTACCTATTTAGTATAAAAGTGTTAGGTAGAACAAAACAAAACAAATTGCTACTTTAAACAATCCGACATGCCATTCAACGTATGAAAAACACAGGAAAACCAGCAAACCTCAGGCATTTCCAGCATCAACTTCGCCAAATTTCATTCCCTTGTGCGGAATTCCCATAACTGCCAACCCGGAAGTCAGCCGTTCAACTTCTGCCCTGCATTTCTATCATTTATCCCTGTAAGACTCCTCTAAGCCTACTATAAGACTCCTAAGACACCCCTCCTTTCCCCGCACTGGAATCCCAACTCTCAGCCTCCATCCCATGCCTGTGCCGCCGAAAGTCGCCCCCCGGAGCCGCAAGCAGTACGGCATTGTCATAGACGCCGGCTCTTCCGGCTCACGCGTTCAAATATACCAATGGGACAGGCCAGAAATTCTCCGAGATGAACTTCTCACGGATTCCGACGTCCCACAGGAACTGAGGGACAAACTGCTGACGTCAGTACCGGAAATCACTCAACAGGCCAACTGGACGAAGAAAATATCCCCTGGAGTGTCCTCGTATGCCGAGAAAACTGACCGCGTTTGGTCACATCATTTATCAGATTTAATAGATTTCAGTAAATCCGTAGTACCCAAGGAATCGTGGCCAGAGACCCCCATTTTCTTCCTGGCCACTGCAGGCGTTCGGCTTCTCCCACCAGCGTCACAGTCTAAACTTCTGGCCTCCGTATGCCGAGCTTTAGAACGTGACGGGTCGTTCCTGATAAACTCCAATGCTTATAGTCCATTCCATTCTTGTGGTGAGCACGTAACAGTTATAGATGGTGAGACTGAAGGTCTCTACGGGTGGCTTGCGTTGAATTACCTGTTAGGCCATTTCAACAGTTATGACGCTGCTGCGCCACACCATCGTTCATTTGGGTTCCTCGATATGGGGGGCGCATCCACTCAGTTAGCCTTCGCCGTAGACCCGAAATCTCTGCCAGATCACGCGGAAGACCTCGCTCAAGTGACTTTGCGGTCCATTGACGGGTCTGAACAGCCCTGGCACGTATTTGTAACCACTTGGCTCGGTTTCGGAGCGAATGAAGCCCGAAAACGCCATATAGAACAATTAGTTCATTTGTCCTCAGTACCAGGAGAAGACGGGCCAATTCCTCCTAAAAAGGTATACGATCCGTGCCTCCCACCCGGTGCGGAACAGCACGCCGGTTCCGTAGCAGTTCACGGCATTGGCGACGGAGAGTTGTGCCGTCGTACTTTATTCCCACTTTTGCTGAAACATCTCCCGTGCCCTGACACTCCTTGTCTGTTCAACGGAGTACACGTGCCCGGGCTGGATTTCAGTACTGATAGATTTGTAGGCGTTTCCGAGTATTTCTATACTGCACGGGATGTTTTCCATTTAGACGGAGAGTACGATTATGACAGGTTTCTGCGGGCTGTTGATCAGTTTTGTAGTACGCCGTGGGATCAGCTAGAAACAGCACAAACCCGCGGCGGGTTCCGTGACGGGAACGGGCGGGATCTCCCGCCGGCAGTGCTGAAAAATGCGTGCTTCAAGGCAAGCTGGATTCTGTCTGTGCTTCATGAGGGGTTCGGAATGCCCACGGGGGGTCACATTGATGGCGCTGGGCCTTCAGACGATAGTACAAAGGACAAATTGCCGAAATTGACAGATCCGAACGTTGCCGACGTTCAGCGGCTCGCGTCGCCGGGGTTTTCGTCTGCTGATACCATCCACGGCTCGGAATTGTCGTGGGCGCTGGGCCGGGCGCTGCTGTACGCCAGTGCACAGGTTCCTGTGCCTGCTGGGGCAACTCCTGCGGGGATTGAGCCACCGGCAGTGGCGTCTAGCGGGTCTGGTGGCGCAGCAGGTGGCGTAACAGTAGAATTTAAACAACACACTAGGGAAGATGATACTTCTGTAGTTGTTTTGTTTGCCGTATTTGCATCATTTATTGCCGTATTCTATCTAGTATCGAAATTCCATTTTGTAAAAGCTTCTAACAGCGTTCACGGGTTCCGGCGGAGAGTCGAAGCTGCGGCTGTGGCATTGCCTGGAAGAATGGCGCGGGCTGTGCGTCGGCTTGGCAGGCTTGCCCGGCGCGGGCCGAGGGAACCAGGGATTGCAGCAAGTATACAGAAACGGCGGGCAATGCTGTTTGATTTGCGAGGTGAAACGGATTCCTACAGCCGCGGGGGGTCACATATGGGGTCTCGGGCCGGATCTCGGGACCTTTCACGGAACGGCTCGCAGAATGGATCTCGGAGTACGTCGCCATTTGTGCCTGGAATGGTTTTGAGCGATAATCCGTATTCTGCGTCGTCTTTCCGGCCTCGGAGTACAGCAGAGAGTGAAGGAGCAAATGGAGGAGTCGGCGGGGCTCTCGGTGGATTCAATGGTGTAGCTGGAGGTGCTGGAGGTGCTCCTGAGTCTTATGGACATTCAAATTTGAAACATAGTTACTCGTCGGCGGTGTTGAAGGGGAAGTTGACAACTGAGCTGTAAAAGTAGATGATATAGAAGAGGGTAGCAGGGGAATGGTTGGGATAAAAGAGGAAGAATAGAAGGAATTAGTATACATGTTAGTAAAGCAACTGTAGAGCGGGAGGAAGTAGAAGGAGAGGGGATTTGAGGTGGTGTAGAGGAAGGCATAGAGTAGTGAATGAGAATGGGATTATAGGAATAACGAAAAGGATGAATATGTGAAGCTAATATAGAAGTAGAAAACTTATTGGTAAGGTGTGCTGACGGAATTGTCTTGTAATCTCTTAAACTTTACAATCTTGGGGGATAATTCAGTATGGGATAATCCAGTATGGGATTGCGAGGATCAAACGTGTAAATATACAGATATATAGAAACAAGACTGTTGAACATTTGGCTAGTTGCGATACTGAATAAACAGCTGACCAAGTGGGTCAAGCAGCTAGAATGCTGTAAAACTTTTATGTTTATCTGTTATATGGGAATTCCCTTCCTTGTGGACTCCCCTGGACCCGTATGGCTCTCATAGTTATGCCTGCTGCCTGATGATACCATTTGGACCTTTCTGTAATGTATTTTCTATTGTGTATCAGCTTATCTGTTCAGCCACTACTTGTCCAGTATGTTACGTCTATGAAATATAGTATTAATTTTTGATCATTAGTGTATGCATTATCTCCTAATTAAGTACATTACTCATCTCTTCTTCTCTTATCTACTTCTCTCTCTTTTACTCTTCAATTCCTTTTTCATTTCCTGCTTTCCTTTCATATTTATGCCCGTCTTCATTCATGATTCCTTTTCCTTCCGTCTATATATCATTCCTATGTTTGTCAATTATAATCTGATTTCCGTTGTTTTCTTTCCACTCCACCTCTAATCTCACATATCATAATACTCCTGATAATAATAAATCCCTGGGGCCCCAGAACCTTTGCTAACGGCCCTCCGATCGGAAATCTGAGAAACCAATCGCGAAACTACTACGTTGAACATATCAGATCCACACGAAGCCACCGCAGACTCTCCCTGGGCCTTCCGAACGTTCCCATCCACTATGCGGTACATTTGTCGCCGCGTAGGCCTTCTGAATGCAATCCGTACGTTCTTCAGAGCTTCCAGCCGCTTCTGCACGCTGTTGCCATGAGTACCACTGGTTCCTCGGGGTCTTCCAGCTCGTGCGCAACAGCACTGCCCGCTCGCCACAACGGCGTCACCACACTGACATCCGTCAGCCACAGGCCGAGCTGAGCCACCCAGAAAAGCTTCCGTGTCAGCCAGATCACTAGAATACCGTGGCTCATCATTTCCGGAACTTTCCAAGTCCTCTTCGGACTTTTCACCGCCGCAGCATCCGCCTTTTCCTGTTTCGCTCCCCATTTCACAGGTGACAAACACATGAATCGTCACGAGCATCCGCACTCCGCCTTCGGATGCCACACGGGTTCGCGCCTCAGCCACTTTTTCCAAATACGCCACATACGGCTCTAGATCGGCTAGAAACTTTACTACTACTGTGAGACTGAGCCGTCTTACTATGGATGAGCCACAGTGCTTTCCCAAGCTATCCCGGACAATATCAACTGCCACCGGCACTACAAAAGAAGCACCGGTACCACCAGCCAACAGCACAACTGTATCAAACACTTTCATGTCCCGTGTGCCACCGTACGGGCCGCCAAGCACCACCGGCACTCCCGAGAGACTCCGCCCACCGAGGAGAGACCTGTGGGAACCATCCAAACCGTCGGAATTGTCGGAACCGTCAGACCCTCTGGCCTGCACTTTGCGGTACAAACTACGGGTGAAGTCTCCTCGGGAAGCCACATTCAATTGTACATATCCGTCCTGGGGCAAAGACGCCACAGTAAACGGATGTGGTGGCTCAGCTGGGGCTAAAGATGGAAAAGCCACATACACATACTGTCCAGGAAGCCATTTGAAAGCCCTGTTCGTCGGGATTACTACTGTAGTGTTGCTGGATGCCACCGCTGAGCCGTTTATCTCTAAAGTAGCAGAATATCGCGTGCGGAGGCCGCCAGCCCACCGCAACACTCCGCTGTTCACTATCAGCACCCCCACTGCCCGCAGCAGCCAATCAAACAACACCAATGATGCAGCCACCAGTATTGCCGGATAAGCATACTGTGGCGCATGCAAGGCCAGCAGAATAAAGAATGCAGAGAAGGATATCACATGCTGAACAACAAAGAAAGAATAATGAAGCTTCCTAATAGGAGCCATAGAAGAGAAAACCAGCCAGGCAAGGATAGCAAATGCGGCTATCCCACGCTTAGTTTGTGTGTCTGTTCTAACCTGGTACGTGAAATAACCCGGAGTGCTTTGCCATGTCCGCGCAGCATAGAAGAAATGCAGTGAAGCAGTAAGCAGAAGCACTCTAGATATATTCCGGTGGTATATATTAAGTGTGGCAGGAGAACAGCCAATAAGAAGACCAAGAAGAGACCTTTTATTTGCCAACAGGACAACTAAGGGCAACTGTGAGATGGAAATCCAAGCCGCTCGGAAGTGCAGAGTTTCGAAATTAGACCGAGACGAGGGATCAAGGTGGCAGAAAAGGAGGATCAGCACGATCATTGTGTATGCCGAAAGGATGATGACTGTGCCAAGGGAAGGTAGGCGGAGAACCACAGTGTGGCGCAGAAACTTCGGGAGGCGCAGCCGGATAGCAGGGAGTTGCCAATTGGAGATTTCACGGCAGATAGCTACGCCAGCAGCAGCGGCCCGAGCTGGGATAGACTGCGGCAAAGCTGGAGGATTCAGGGAACTATGGTCATGTGCAGCTCGCAGTTTAGCATTCTGAGCAGCAATTCTCCATCGATTTTGAGCTGCTAGAAGATTCAATCCGTGAACTATTACTAAAATAGCCAAGTAAGACCCACAGACACACCATAAAATACGTCCTAGGAAACCTGGCCGCGGTGTTCCGTCGGGGTTATAAGTTCCCTGGCCAGAGTTGAGCCCGGGTATGTAGTTTTCAGGGCCTGAGGAACCCGAGATGGCTCCCGGAAGGACCATTTCTGAGATTTAGCTGGTACAATTGATTTAGGCCGAGTGAGAGGGAGCTTAGACACCAGAAGTGGGGGAAAGCACAAAATCCTGCAATTTTATAGGTAATTGTAAATGATTATAGCACAGAGTTGTCGAGAGTTATGATTATTCCGCCTTATAAATGATTAAAACAACGAAAAGACAAAGAACAATACCCGAAGTCAGCTGGAAAAATCTCCAATCCCGAGTTTTTCAGTTTTCGGGATAGAGTTTAAGGATTTATGCACGATTATGCGCTCATTTGAAGCTCAGCTGCCGCATTGGGAACCTGCGCCTTAGTTTAATTTGCTCGTCTGCCGTATTCGGAAGGCCCGAGAATTCAGGGAGGGAGCCCTGCGGTACAACGGGTTGAGCTGGAGGGCAAAGAGTCACGCTTGGAATGTTGAGCTCACATGGAAATATTTCAATAAGTATTTTAATTGAAATATGCACGGCAATCGCTGGAATATACCTCTAGGAATCCCTCATTGTAAGCGTACCTGAATGAAGATATTCGTGCGAATAAAGTTTATCTTCATTCCCGAGTTTATTTTACTGTGCAGGACCCCGAAACTTTAATCGGATACCGAAATTCAGTATTTCATCGGAACGTTTTGCTTCTTCCTCGGAGAAAGCGGAACTGGCGAATTCACAGAGGGGATTAGAAGTCCCAGAGTCCACAAGATTATCTTAAAATTGTTTGCAAGTTTGTCTGGGAACGTTTCCAACAGGTAGTCCCGGGATAAGTTAGTGTTCCGCTATAGTGGTTTTCAGCTCCTCGGTTTTTCATAGTATCGGATTCTCAGATTTTCAAGCTCTCAGCACCTCATTTCCTGTCTTTCTCTCTGATATCAACTCCAAACATGTCGCACAGCAGTCACGACATGAGCGACATGAGCGACATGGACGACATGAGTATGAGCAGTTCGTCTATGGACTCCAGCTCCTCCATGACCATGTCTATGACATTCCACAACTCCATCACTGATCCTCTATTCTCTACCCAATGGACCCCGAAGACTGGCGGACAGTACGCTGGCACATGTATCTTTCTATTAGTTCTCAGTATTATCTATCGAGGCCTGCTGGTTCTGCGGTACCGTGTTGATAAGCATACGCTGCGGAGAGCTGGTTTAGCTGATGCTGCTTTAGTTGCAGCTGACAAAAACTACGATTTGCCAGTACTTAATGAATTGGATGACTTAGGTGAAGAGGAAGAACTTTTCAACTACGCAGAAGACGCTGAAGATGAAGAGAAAAAACAGATAGAAATAGCTGCTCGTTCTGCAGCTGTGCAACCAGCTGTTCACTCCCCACGGCGCCGTGCTCGGCCTTTCCGTCTCTCGGTTGATGCACCTCATGCTGTGCTACAGATGGTCAACACTGGTGTTGCTTACCTGCTTATGATTGCAGTTATGGGTGGCAATGTCGGGTATTTCATAGCGGTAGTTGGAGGAGTGCTACTGGGAGAATTAATCTTTGCGAGGTATGCTCTGTGAGTTTGTATAGTGGTATTCGAATGGAATAAACGGTTGGGCGAATTGTATTGGATATTTGTAGGTACTGTAGGTTGTAGCTGGAAGGCTGGTGGATCCGTATGAATGATAATAAGAATATGAAAGGAGAACAAATGATATACAACTGAATGAGAAATCGATGAGGAAACTGTGTAATATAGTCGGAGTAGCAGAAGGGTTTGGGTTATTTGGGTAAGTTTGAAAGGAGAACTCTCCAATTCGAAATATATTTTAGGATCAATAGGGTTTATTTAATGGCTTGAAGGTGAAAAATCATTTCTTTGGCTATCTGGGGATTGTAGGTTAATGATAGCTATTGAGCTGCATTCCGCTCAATGAAGGAAATACTACAAGCGCAAACTGAAAGCTTAGTCAGAGTGCATTTGAGCTGTGATTCAAGCAGAATTCAATCATAATTCGAGTACAGTGAACTGAAGTCATTTCAATTCAAAACTAATCTTATCCTACTCCCCTTTCTTACTACTGAGTATTTGACTTCCACCCTCCATCATCTAATACGGCAGACTGTAGATACTGGACATTTCTTCCAGGTTAACTATCCGTCTCTTTGTCTTCCATAAAACCTGTTGTTGCGTATTTGCTCTATTTCCTGCCAATCTCCTTACTTTCAAGTAGTCTTCTCTATGAACACTGCTTCTTTCCAAATATCGTGAAATTCACGCTACGAACACTCTCATTTGCAATCCCAGTATCTCTACAGCTGACAATGCTATCAGGATCCAGCTATTATTGCTTCCTCATGTTCTTTCACTGATTCTCAGCTAGAGGCCATAAACCTACTCTTCTTTTGAATCAATATTATCCTTACACCTTGCGATCAACTCACTATCCCCTCCCCCTTTATTTTATTGATATTCTTCGCCTCTTCACCAATCAAATAGACGCAGGACTCATCCGAAGAGAAATTTCTATCACATCACTTCTTATTCCTCTCATTCTCCACTCAATGCCCAAAATTATCCATCAGAGCGTCCAATTTTCACGCGGCATTGCTGCAATCCTCATTTCCTCGCTTTACAACCCCACACAGTACCTACAGTACAACGCTAAGTACTCTACAAAATTAAGCACGTCATATTCCTTTCTTTTACCTAATTCATTATGTTATCCTCGGCTCCCTACACTCTAAATGACCCCTTTTTCCCCTCTACACCCCCCTATTTCTATTTCTCACTCCTACTCGCTGCTTGCCTTCGCCTTCGGCTTGGCCTTCCCATTCCCATCACCCACTTTCTTATGAGCTTCCACCCACTCATTTGGCAACTTATCCTGTTTCACTTTACCATGACGAACCATCTCCTCGGTGAGAATCTTGTCGCAGTTCTCAAACAATACTCGGAAACTCGTCTTGATAGTCCCATCAGAGATCCCCGTTCTCTCTGATATCTTACTGAGAGGTACCTGCTCGTCTACTAACTCTGTGGCCATATATATAGATGTAGCAGCTATAGTAATTGGAGATCTCCCAGCTAAAACTCCTGTTTCCACTGACCTCTTCGCAAGCTGCTCTGCTAAATTAGAAGTAGTCAGCGGGAGACCCAAATGAGAACTGTACCTTCTAATAAGATCCACAGCTGCTGTATCCTCATTATGCCCAGTTGTCGATCTGATATTGTTCTGATAGTATTTACGATTAATGATCTTAAACACTTTACCAATCTCCTTTCTAGGCACATTCGTCAAAGCCCATATCTCCTGGAACGTACGAGCCACATTGGACTTCCGGCAACCAATAAATATAGCAGCAGCCATAAGACTTTCCTGCGATTTACCTCTTAATTCATTATCATCATACACTAATTTGTATACATCCTTAGCAGCATCCTGTACAATCTTCGGCAAATGATACTGCTCGCACTTCTGACTGATCTTAGCATACGCAACCTGCAGCGCGTGATCTTTCTTGTCCAGCGCACTCTTATTCTGAGCTCTACTCAAATCACGGCCCAGCCTTGAATCAGTTTGCATAAACGATATAGTCGTACTGAGCTGATCTCCGTCCAAAAGAGGGTTCGAAGCATTCCCCACACGGCTCGGGTCGTCACCGGCCTGATCATCGTTTGAAAACGTTCTCCATTCGGATCTCGTATCGATAATGCGACTGCCCAGTACGAGGCCGCAGTTAGCACACATTACGTCTCCTTCAGCTGTGCGTTCAATGAGTTCCGGGGGGTAAATTCGGCAGTCAGGGCACATAAGTGTGAGGCCCAAATCGGGTCCGTCCCGGGGTTCAGCCATATTTGAGGGATTTTTTGATGCAGACAGGGAGGGATGCAGAAAGGGGATGCGGGCGCAGGAGGGGAATTTCTCAGATTATAGAGAGTAGAAAATGTGGAGTCAGAGATGCAAAATGGAGGGGAAATGAAGCTTAGAGGAGTAAAGGAATAAATAGAAATAATATGGGAAATGGGGATACAAAACGGTAGAATGTAGAATGTAGAGTGCAGATTTGCCACAATAAATGTGAGAAATCTCCGGGGGGGCGATTCGATTACTAAGGATATTTCCTCTCTTTCCTTAACATAATGAAATTTCTACTATCTCCGACCCGAGCCGAGCCGTTCATCTGAAAAATCTACGGGGGGAATGCTGAGAGACTTAAAAATGGAGAAAACCGAAAATGGACGATTTGACATCCGGGTAACTTTCACTCAAGATGAGACGCGATGTCCATAGCAAATTTTCTATTGATAAAAAAAAATCTTTATAGTGGTGAAAAAAGGATAAGGTAAGAAGTGAGAGATATTTATTGTTATTTACAGATTTACGGTTTTGCCAGCTATCTGAAAGGACATATTTACCATAAACTGTACTGCATAATTGCCATAATGAAAGTCGGCAAGCCTACAAGCAAGCGGAGGTCCACGCGACTCCAGGAAGGTATCAAGAAGAAAGTAGCAGCTCATCATAGGAAACAGAGGAAACTTGCAAAGAAAGACCCTACATGGAAGTCTAAGCATAAAAAGGATATCGGAATCCCCAATTCCTTCCCCTACAAAGAACGCCTGGTGGCTCAGATTGAAGAAAAGAAACGTTTAGAACAGGAAAAGAAGCAGCAACTGCGTGCGGAACGAATCGCTAAAGCTAAAGAAGCCGGTGAAGAATTCACTGGCCTGTCTGACGACGACGCAGAAGACGCAGACATGGAAGTCGAGGAAAACCCGCTGGCAGCTTTGCTCGCATCAGCCGAGGCAGCCGCTAAGGAGTACAATGGAGAAGACAGCGAAGAAGACGATGAAGATGCAATGGAAGACGACGAAGTAGTGGAATACGAATTGGACTTCAGCGATTCCGAAGACACCCGTGCCGTCCGGGAAACTTCCCGGCGGGCTTTTGATAAGGTTTTCAAAGCTGTCGTGGACAACGCTGACGTTATTCTCTATGTTCTAGACGCACGGGACCCAGAAGGCACAAGATCTCGTGAAGTTGAGCGGCAGGTGCTTGCTAATCCCGATAAAAGACTGTTGTTTGTGCTTAACAAGATTGATCTTGTGCCTGGGGATAATATTAAAGCATGGACGGAGTATCTGAAGCTGTCCTTCCCGGTTATTCCTATGACTACGGCTAGCAATTCTGCCTCTGCACCTTTCAAGCATCCTAAAGAGCTTACTACGGCGTCCACTGCGGCCAATGTGGTGACAGCGTTGAAGACATACGCTGCGTCATCGAACTTGAAGAGATCTGTAGTTGTAGGCGTTATTGGGTACCCTAACGTAGGTAAATCTTCACTGATTAATGCCGTTTTGGCTAGATTTGGCAAGGGGAATCGTGCTGCGTGCCCCGTGGGAGCTCAAGCTGGTGTAACAACTGCCTTACGGGAGATTAAAGTGGATCAGAAGCTGAAACTGCTGGATTCTCCGGGTATAGTGTTCCCTAACGCTGAGCCGAAGAAGAACAAGAAATCACAAGCAGAATCTGATGCCAGATTACTGCTGCTAAACGCAGTTCCCCCACGACAGATTGCTGATCCTCAGCCGGCCATTAAGCTGCTGGTGAAGCGGCTGTCGACCATTGAAGGAGCTATAAGGAAACTGGAAGAACTATACGATGTTCCTCCTCTTCCTAAAGCTACAGTTGACCAGTATGTAAAGGATTTACTAATTCACGTAGCACGGAAACGTGGTAGGCTTGGCAAGGGCGGAATTCCTAACCTGGATTCGGCTTCATTGTGCGTGCTGAATGACTGGCGCGATGGGAAGATTATTGGGTACACATTGCCTCCTAAAGGAGAGGTTTCTACGACTACAGCAGGGACCACTGAAAGCGGTGCCAGTGTGGCTGTCGGGGGTACGGCTGACCGGGCTATCGTTGTGAAGGAGTGGGCGAAAGAGTTCGATCTTGATGGGTTGTTAGGGTAGCGTAGGAGGATAGCAAGGAAGGATATAATGGAATAAAGGTGTTTTATTGTTAGGAGATGTAGTGGGAAAACGGTAGGAATGGCTGTATGAGAAGGTATGGCTGAGAAGAGAAGTGAATATTCTAAAAGTTGGCGTCTTTCGAGCATTCAGCAGAAGGAAGGTAGCAAGAGGAAAGAAACACTGTAATGACTCTACGATAAACCAGCATGAGAATAAGACGGAAATAAGCATACATCTGGCTGATGGTCTTTTCACAGCAGAATGTTCTATCTATCCATTGTAGTTCTAAATATGACAACCCTGAGGTCAGCATAAACAATATGACGCTGAGAACCTCATAAGTTTTCGGTTATTTACGTCTTGGCCGAGAACACCTCGCCGAACAATCAGAATAGTAGTAATCATTAGAGTTCTATATACCTTACACTACGGTCTTTATAATAAGTATACTATATAACTCTGAAACGACAGATAACACCACCAAAAACCTTGATCATCTTATCAATTACTTATAATACTCTTAAATACTCTAACATTTTCCATCTTTCCCCTCCGCCCCGCTCCGTCCCGCTCCGTCCCGCTCCGTCCCTCCCGGTTCCGTTCCGCTCCGTTCCGATATTTTTGTCCCAATTCAGGTCCCCCTATATTCCCGTGTCCCATATCAGGGCCCTCTCCACCTCCTCGGCCATTAATCCCGAGATTCGGCCCGTCTCTTCCGTTCCGAACTGCGTTCCGAACCCCTTAGAACTCCGTCAAATGCCGTCCCAATCAACACGGCCTTTTCACCACATATACACCCCACTATTCCCCCACAGCCGGCAATGTCCGATACCCCAAAAGTAGGGGACCGTCTCAGCTACGACGGAGATCTCTGCACAGTACGATATGTAGGAATAATTCACGTCTGGCCCGGGGAAACGGCCCTCGGCGTAGAATGGGACTCCCCAGGCCGCGGCAAGAACGACGGCTCCGTCAAGGGAGTTCGGTATTTCCACTGCCAATCACCGGGCCGAGGATCTTTCCTGAAACTGTCTAAACCTCGTGATCCGACAAGAAGTTTCACTGAAGCACTTTACGAATTCTATGGGTTCAATGAGGGGGAAAAAGTAATACAGGATATTTCTCTGGGTCCTAAGGTTTTCGAGAAAGTTGGTTTTGAGAAAGCACAGGCGAAACTGGCCAAGTTTGACATGCTGGAGTCCGTCAGTTTGTCTCGGAAGTGTCTGACGGCTTCTCCGACGGATAAGACTGTCGGAGCTCTTTGCCCGGCTTTGAAGTTACTTGATTTGTCGTATAATTTGTACAATTGTGTGGCTGATGTGGCGACTCTTGTGGCGCAGTTCCCGAAGCTTGAAGAGCTTAATCTAAATGGTCTGCGGATGGAAATGGAAGCGGAAGAAGCGGAAGGAGTAGAAGGAGTAGAAGGAGTGCAAAGAGTGGAAGGAGCAGAGATGCGGGAAAATTCTGGGAAAGCAGGAACTTCGGACGGAGAATCCTCGGAGGGTGGCGTAGAAAATACCATTGTGGCACCAGTAGGCAGTGTAGAGGCGCAAAAACCGGGAATTCAATTGGCAAAGGCGGAATGTATAGGAAATATGGGTATTGGAGGGAAGAAAGTGTCGGATGAGCCACAGTCTGAGCCACAGTCTGAGCCCCACTCACCAATCCTTCCCGTCACAGATCTCTCTCTTGCCGCAACGGAAATCTCACCCAAACTCCTCGGCATCCTCGCCACAGTTTTCCCCTCTGTATCGGCTCTATCGCTAGCAGCTAACGGCATTGACGATTCCCGTCTTTCCCGACTTCTCCCGGCACTCAGCCGGTTCCCGAATCTTTCCAGCCTCGATTTGTCTGCCAATCGTCTCTCTGTTATCCCAATGAACCTCGGGAGCCTCCAACGGCTTTCCCATCTCAATCTTGTAGGAAACCGAATTGCGGGAGTTTCTGCCGAGATTCCCTGGCCTACCATTTCCACCCTCGACTTGCGCCGTAACTGTATAGCTAGTTGGAATGTTGTAGAAACTCTTAGCCGCGTATTCCAGGAGCTTCGGCATCTCCGTATCGTCCACAATCCTGTTTTAGCCGCAGCTCCGAGTATTCCCGGAACCCCTGGTGCTCCGTTAAAAGAGGAAGACGCATTTTTGTATATTATTCCTTTATGGCCGCGCGGAATGGAGAAGTTTGACGGGTTTGACGTCACAAATGCTATCCGGGCGGAAGCGGAAAGGTTTTTCGTAGCAAAAGTACAAGAAGGAGTTATTCCGAAGCCGAAAAGTAGTGAATTATGGCTGTATCTGTGTAGCAAACATGGAATCAAGGCTGACATGGCTGAAGAAAGAGTTTTAGAACACCGGAAACGAGGGGCGAAACTTGTTTCTGTAGAGTTTGTGTATAAAGGTACGGCAGTGAAGCGGCGGATGCTTGCGGCAACTCCTGTGGCTCGGCTCAGAGCTGTGGCTGTGCGGCTGTTCAATGTGGCACCCCCGGATCTCAAGCTATTCTACTGTGCCGCTGGTGGGGTCAGGAGAGAACTGGTGGAAGATGGGTTGTCGCGAGAGGAAGTGGGAGTGGAATTGGAAGACGGTATGCGGCTGGAGGTTGAAGAGGATAATAGAGTTGAGGAATGAGAGATCGAAAGGATTGAGGATTAGAATGGATGTGGGAATTGTGGGCTGCTGAAGGTGTGAAGCTGAAAGGTTAAAGAATAAAGGATGGAGAATGAAGTATTGGGGCATAAAGGTGGAAAGTGAGAGATAATGTGGAGAAAAAAACTGTTGTAGAAGAGGGAGAAGTTTTGCATCGATTTGTTGATTTTGTATGACGGATCTTTATGAAGTCTGCGAGATTATATGGCAAAAAGGACTACAGGATATTGTGGGTTTTGTTATTGTCGAGGATTGCAGGGTGGAATAGTAGTAATGGGATGGATGAGCTGGAATTGTAGGTGATTTGCTGCAAAATGTGCAGAGCTGAATGAGTTATTTGGATGAGAGAGCGTTTAAGAGATGAGGAGGATGTATTTGTATTTTTATTTGAAGGAAGTTTGCAGTAAAAGAGAGGAGAATTGTGTGGAATATGAAGACTAAGAAGATGAGGGTAATAAAAGAAAGAAGAATAAAAGAAAAGGAAGGAATTAAAGTAAAGATTAAAAGTAGAATATGGAAAGTAGAAAGTAGAGAGTAAAAACTGGGCTTTGGAATAAAGTATGAGAAAGGATCTCGAGTGAATATATTTGTTGTTTATTGCAAGAGTAGCTGTATATAGACTGGATAACTGGTAGAAAGGGTGAAATAGGAAAACCACGAGTCGTTTCAAGAATACAAGAATGGTGACTGTAACCAGTAGATCATTAGTAGAGATGGCATTTACTTATACACTGTGCAAGATATAACCGAGCAGGATAGAGCTTTGAGGCTGCCTTAACTGCAATCTAGGATTCAAGCTCATTAGCAATAGAAATTAGTAATAAAGTACAATATAATACAATTACTGTATATCTTCCATATAATATGAATAAAGAAGACTACGTAACAGTTCTGTTTCGCCTTCAATCATAAATCCTCTTTCTACTCTCCTCGGTTTTGTCTATTCCTTCCCCCTATAACGTACTATTGCCCTTTTTCCAACATTCTTGGGTGTCTTTCCAGCATTCCAGTTCTTCTAATTCTACTCTTTTCTCTCTGCTACTACTACATTCTGCTCACAGTTCTTTCTACTCTCGTATATCAAGCAACAATATTATTCATATACAACATCACTTTATCCTCTCATCATAACCCTTATGGGCTGAAATTCCATAACCCATCACCAAGATACGTAAACACTTCCACACCAGTATCCTTATTAATAGATTTGATATCCTCTGTGCTCATTGCCAGTTTTCCAACTGCCAATGCGTTTTCTTTGCCCTGAGCAAAGATTGCTACGACTTCACCCTTTGGTAGCCCAGGGCTCGGTGGGAGTTCCGCCCCGGGGGATGTCAAACCGGGGCACATAATGTTTGCACCTCCAAGGATGAATTTTATGGCACCGCGATCTACCTGAACTTTGGGGAAGCAATCGGGATCTGAGGGTTAGTATGTGGTTGGAATAGGAATAGGAATAGGAATAGGAATAGGAATAGGAATAGGAATAGGAATAGGAATAGGAATAGGAATAGGAATAGGAATAGGAATAGGAATAGGAATAGGAATAGGAATAGGAATAG
>JAKTRH010000120.1:0-40433 GCA_030579575.1 Sporopachydermia lactativora
ATGATCCTAGGGAAAGTTCTACTAATGTTTGTGGTAATAGTGGGGCTAAAGCGGGGAATCTTCGGGCATTTTCCCAAAAGAACCGAACAAGCCGTCTTTGTGATAATATTCCAATAGTTTTACAATTGATAAATGAAAGAAAATCTTGGGATTTTTTTTTTCCTTCTGTAATGGATCTTTAATTGTTTGAATGCAGTGGGTGGTCTGCGAAGACAAGCCAATATCACTGAAAAGCTCATCAAACGAAGAATTGACTACAGAGAACATGGCATGATAACCAGATGAATCGCTAGCAAAATATCTGCAAAATATCTGCAAAATATTCAACATAATAGTTGCTGCAAAACTTTTTAACATATTGGCGGAAAAACATTCATTATAACAGCTCGTTTCACGATTCCATTTCAGCACAGATCTACTTACTTTCAGATACTCTATAAAGTACTCCCCGCTGTAATATACACACAATGAACGCCGTTGTTCCGATATCTCAGCCATGGCACAAGACACAATCTTCTACATCACCAGCTGAGCCCCCTACCACTATTCAACCTTCAGAGCAGACAGGCATTCTCTCAAAGCCTGCATCCTTTCATCTAGCTCTCCCACAGAAAGCCAAAGACACTACAGCCGGATTCTTAGGCGGAGTTGCTCAAATTCTTGTCGGCCAGCCGCTTGATTTAGTGAAAGTTCTGCTACAAACTAATCAATTCAAAACACCACAGGAAGCTATTATTCACACATTCCGTAATGAAGGTCTGGCAGCTTTTTATAAAGGTTCCACTGGACCTCTCATTGGAGTGGGATGCACCTCAGCTATCACATTTAATCTCACATTTGAAACTCGTCGTCAAATAATGAAACACTATCCAAATCAGAAAGATCTTACCATTGGTCAGTTTTATCTAGCAGGCACAGCAGCAGGAGTTCTCACATCCTTTATCACCTGTCCTATCGAACAGGTTCGAATTCTCCTCCAAGCTCAGAACCCAGCTCATAAAGTCTATGAGGGCACCTGGGATGCTTTTAAAAAGATTTACGCTGCTAGTGGATTCAGGGGAGTCTACAGAGGTCTCACTATGACACTATTGCGAGACGGGCATGCTCACGGAGTATGGTTTGGAACTTTTGAGCTGCTGATGCATAAAAGGTGTGAATGGACTGGCATCTCTAGAGCAGATATCCCTACTTGGGAGGTGTTACTGTATGGAGGATTGGCTGGTGATACTCTCTGGGTTAGTACTTACCCTGCTGATATAGTGAAGACAGTGTATCAGAACGATAAGCTGGGTAAAGCCGCCAAATATTCTAGTGGGCTAGACGTTGCTCGGAAGATCTATGCCACCGAGGGTTTTCGTGGTTTCTGGAAGGGAGTTGGGCCAGCCCTGGTGCGAGCTTTTCCCGTAAATGCAGCAGTATTTGCAACAGTGGAAGCCTGTATGAGGATCATGGGGTAATAAGTGATGAAGGAAGAGGGAAGGGGCGCAGGGAACTAGACAGGAGATAGTACTGGGTACTTAATGATTTATTAGCATAGCATTAGACAAGTATAGAAGAATATAGAAGGGTAATTGGGATAGATATATAAGTAGTTGTTTAATGTCATACAATGTAGTTTACGAACTAAGAAGCAAGTACAGTAGGAATCCAGGGGCATAGATGGAAATTCTCCTATGGAATGTTAAGATGGATTCACATGCTTTGCCAAATAATGAACGTAAGCCGGCAATTCCCCGAAAGTAGAAAGCCTGGTACGACAGTGGATAGTTGAGTACTACAGAACGTAGGCTTTATAGTAAGAAACAAATCAAATACCTTGAGTAGTCTTCTGATCATTGTAATTTTATGAGCGGCATGGAGATCTGGTGACTAGACAATTGAGTGGAGTAACCTTACAAATGTGTACAGTTCAGTTTAGAAAAAGGCAGTAGAAAGCATCTTAGATTCGGATAATCACCTTCATGATATGTATTTCACTCTTGAAAGAACACTCTTCGCAGTCAATTACGTATCTCTATTTCCCTTATTTGCAACTGCTTACCGAAGAAACTATATGATTTAATATTATCACAACCTCGGCCATCATCAGTACTTTGGCTACTCCTCTCCGAGACATCTATAAGCTCCAGTATCAGCAATAGCAGGGAATCACAACCACAGGACCAACTATATCCATCTCATTCAAGGCAACAAAATTCAGCAGCACAGCCATTTCTACAATTTTTCTATCCAAACTGAGTCAGATAACCCAGAAATCTCCCCTATATTATCTTCTGCTCGAATCTAAAGAGAAATTCCCCTCTCTAACTTCCCATTGGGCTCTCTCGCCTCTTTCTGCTTCCCCTTCAACTTCAGAACATTACAACGTTCACTTTACTACCATTCTCTACATCAATCGACTTATCAGGCCGAAGTCCACCAGCTACCGGGAAAGCCTTGTAGTTGAACAGATAGTAATTAAGGAACCCATCGCCTACGCCAAACTTCAAATCTCCCAGAAACCTACAGTTATCCTGAGAACTAAGAGCGTTGAAGACGTCACATTTGTAGTCTGTTTTAGCAATAATTAAAGCATCGTTAATAAGAGCCCGCAGACGAGCTGTCAAGTCCGCATCAGTCCCCTTCTCTGGTGTAAGCGCAGTCTCTGTTGCATAGTAAAACAGATAAGCAATCTCAATATCTTTATGAACAGAATTATCCAATACTTGAAACGGCAGCAAGTAGAAAGAAAAGAAATCAGTTACGTGGCCAGAATCGTCTGCTACAACATACGAGCACAGGAACTTCTTGTTCTCCTTCTCTGTGTTATCCTTGGACCCCAGCATCCAATGTTTGAATTCTTCAGCACTGAATGTCTGATTCAGCTCAAATCTGGCCGAATACTTCTCAAAAAGCTCCTGGACCTGCGGCAAATCCGCCTCCTCCATAGGCCTCAACCCTTTGAGAGATGTAGTATTCGGCAAAGCGTACTTGGCTACCATTTTACTCTTTGTCATCCCAGCAGGCAGGGGGCTGAATCCTACTTCATACAGTTTTGACCAATTCAATGGGCGGTGATTATAACGGCAAGTGGAAAGCGGAGTAGGCAAAACAGTCCCAGAAGTGTATAAAGCCTGCCAGATATCATGAAGATTAACTCTGCGAGTAATCTCTTTAATCAGTACTGGAGTGAGACGTTTTGATCTCAATTTTTTATGTACACAGAGGAAATTAATTTCTACGGCTTTTATACTCTTACCTCTTACGTTCAAAGTAGCAGGAATCCCTGATATAAAAGCAATCAGCTTGCCAGATGCTTTCACTCTTACACCTACGTTCCATTCCTCTTTCCATCCAGGGGGTTTCAGGGCATAGTTGAAGAACTGTTTAGAGTAGTTAAACCGGAATGTAGAGTCTTTATCTTCCACGTAGTTCTCGTGGAGTAGAGTGAAGATATCCTCCATATCCTGGTTGCTTGACAGGTCCATTGTAGCCCATTCAAAGTCAGAAAGCAGAGGCAGGGGATTTGTAGGAATATCCTTTACTGATTTAACGTCGATAGGTCCTTCGTTATCGATTGTCTCATCTGTAGGTGTTACCGTTAGTATGTGTATTTCGGTATTATGGTAGTTTATTATTTCAGTATCAGAATATGCGGTTTCCATACTTACCGAACTTCGGAACAGGCTGCGTCTTCCAAAATTTATAGTCTTTCATTTCTTTCTTCTGTTCTTCAGAAAGCTGATGAGGCGTTAGCTATGATCTGATAATTTATTCTAGCAGGGAGTCCAATGGTCCCTTCACTACCGCCATAACAAAAACACTAATAAAAACTTACAGTTCCCCCTGCGGCGAGCATCTTCAGAAGCTGCTCGAGCTTGGTAGACATCTCTTCATCTTTCTTGCCAGATGATCCACTGGATTCGCTATTGCTGGAACTCATATCTGCTTGGCTCAATTGCTGGTAGGAGGGACGTGGGTAGTATGGGAAGTTACAGGAGAAACGATAGTTGATTACTGGAATGAATATCTGGGTTGTACTGTAATTGTCAGGGCTCAGAGATCATCTATTGCTGAACTATCGATCGAAAAATACCATCAAACTGCCACTCTCGCCGCGTAAGAGTTTCAATAGTTATGGGGGGTTTTCAGATGAGGTAATCAACAAGTCTTGCTGCATGTGTATGCATGACCTACATAAGGGAGTTTTACGAAAATATGATCACGTCATCCGAGAAGTCAGGGATTGTCGACGAACTACAGCGAAGCAAGTATGAGCAGATATATAATAATACAATAGAGTGAATCGTTTATTGCAGTTTTCTGCCTATTTTTTACGTGTGTCTACCACTTCCCAATGCTATACTATAACATTGGTGTCGAACCGCAGCTGAGAAACGACACTGTTGAGGTTTTCAGCCTTCGGCTTTCGGCTTTCGGCTTTCGGCTTTCGGCTTTCGGCTTTCGGCTTTCAGCTCATAGTGTGCAATGATATTTCACATCCACGTTTCATCCTAACAAGTAAGCCAAATTACACCAGCAAGTATCTGATAGGAATGTGAATCAGCTTGGCGGCGTAGCCAACAATACCCATAATAATGAAACCGATACCGACAGCTCTCAAGGTTCGCAGGTATTCTATAAATCCATGTTAGCAACGCTGAGCAAATCTCGATAAAATGAAACGCCATACACGGAAATCTTGTAACCCAAGTCTCCATTTTCCTCCTATAACTCACCTTTTCTGTCAGGTTTCGTGCATTTGTTCAGGAAGCTCACACCATCCTTAACAAACTGAACAGGAACTTCAGTGATCTTCTCTATGCCGTCAGCCATTTTTGATACTTTTTCTTGTTAACCCAATCGGATATGCGGCGATCGTATTCGAAACAGTCAAACCCTTGGGACGCTGGAACAGAAAACCCTCTGAGTTGTGTAGCTGAGTTGACTTATTCATCCCTTCCGAGAGATGAAAGCCACATCACATTTGATCAGGTATACTTTTTCACTGGCTTGCTGTTACCCTACTCGATAAGGCTGGTTGAGTAAGGAGAAGGGAGATAAGGTGGAGGATGAGATGTGATGTTGAAAGGAGACGTGAAGTGAGGTAAGGTGAGATTACGAGGAGACGTGAAGTGAGGTGAGGTGAGGTGAAATGAGGAGGAATCGGCTGGATAAAGAGAAAGGAACAGGCTTATTCGGGCTATTTGGTGGAACTTTCAGTATAATTGTGATGTATTTACAATACTGGTTCATTTGTGCGTTCAGGAAGTCTCTTTGTACGGTAACAACTGGCAAAATACCCTAGACATCTGAGGAATGGCTTAACCATTCGACACTGGCCAAACGATATCTATCTACGTATAAGAATAAATACTCCAGTTTCTATAATTTCTCACCATGACGGAAAGATTGCCAGAATGCAAAACTAGTCTCTGTCCGGCGTAGAAATTCAGTGCAGAATGTTCCACTGAAATCACAACAGAAATGCTATAATACATAATGAAGGTGGATAATGGAAAGAACATCTAGTAAATTCAGGATAGCCTTATCCACCTTTGAGCGTTCAAACTCATTTGAATCCAGTCCACTCTTCCTCTTCGTCCTCGCTCTCCTCTTCTTTCTCCTCGGGAGAAACCACACCCCACTTCAACAGCCTCGCATCAGAGAAGAAATCTTCAGCCAAACGTTTCCTTATCACTTTCTGTACTGAGATTTTCAGTTCTTGGAAAGGCTGGTACAATTCGGACAAAGGTACGTCTTCAATGGCCCTCTGGATATCTTCACTATCAGATTCTTCTGAAAGTTCCAGTACTTTTTCTAGCTCTTCAGTATAGATATCAATGATATGAAGTGTGATACCAAGCGGGTATCGCGCGAGACTGTTTTGAGGATTCAGTGAGGTGTTTGAAAGCTGATTAGTAAACGCCTTCACTTTATCCGAATCCCATTCGTTACTCTTCAATCGAAGAAATGTTGCATTCAACATCTTTCTCATCAGCATATAGAACTTATCAACTCTCAAATGATCAATGGAGTTCCATTGTCTGCCCATTATATCCCAAAATCCTCCAACAAACTCCCACAGGTTTTTCTCATGTACAATAGACACTAAACTACCGATATCAACTGCAAGTCTTTGCTGTGGCAAAGCCCTATCGCAGAACCACATTGTATAGAACAAACCCTTCCATAATTTCCTAACTGCCAAAGGTTCTATCTGAATTGGTCTCTGGAGGAACAGCTTCAGGGATTCAAGAGCTGCTATTCGAGTAGCTCTGTCTAGAGAGATGTTAGTAAAAGAATACGAAATAGTATGTTCAGTAAACTGGTAAACTCACCATTTGCGGCTAAAGTCTTGACAAACGGAGCTACCTGTGTTGTCTCCTTCAACTTGGAAACATCCGATCGAGGAGCCGGCACTTTTCTGTTCTTCACTCGGGCCATATTGATGTATAGAGAAATAATTCAAGAAACTTCGATGATACAACTATGCCTTCAGGTGTAGAATAGCAACAACTGAAGAGGTACTAAACTGTATGGAAAGCTATCCAATAATTCTGACGTTGTTTAGCCACCTTCTGATCATCAACAACTCCATCTACATAGTTTGGTGTCTCTGAATTGTTCATCTGTTATCATAAATGATCATCTCAATCTGCTAACAGAGAAAATTTTTGTGTCTCAAATCAGGGTAAGTGATACCCGATTCAACTAGCATGCACTAGATACATATTTCAGCATACAGCTGCAGGAGGTCACATGTACATACTAAACGATTCTAGATCAGATTATTAAATACTCTTACCGAGTTCTTTATGCGTAATAACATATAATACATAGATCAACTGGTCCATTGAGATCCTTTTTGTTAGCACACGGCGCTCAGATGAATGTGTATGCGCACAGGAGGTTTTTAGAGCTGAGCAGAAGGCGGCTGGGTTGACTCCAAGTCATAGTAGTGAAGTGTTGCGCAGAACTGATCAGCTAAATAAACCGTGATATTCACAGTACCAGCGACTGAAGATCTTTCCATTCTGTTGTATGCACCAGCTTTTATTATGGGACCACCAAACTGAATAGCGACTCGCTGTTGTAGTCATCTGTAATGCTATAATCATATGTCATATCCTCCTTTTACCCTTTTTCCCCTTTCACCCTTAATCGAAAACGTAATGACCAAAGAACTTCTCCTGACAGTATGCCTCTCCTGACTCAAAATACTCTTCACGGGTAACTGCCAATTGGCTATACATAGAGGTGTCCTGAGCTAGTCTCTGTCCACCTTTCCATGCATAAGTGATGGGGCTAGTATAAGGTTAGATATCAAGCTGTACAAGGTTAAATATAACATTATTCGTCCGTATATCGTATAACATACTTTTCTGGTAGCGAGACGTTCAATTTAAACCTCTGCGGTGTGAGTTTCAATAGATCGTTATAGCTGATATCACTGTTAGTAAAAGGTACCTACAATATAATATCCTGGTACTTACACTCTTTCCCGGTAACCGGGTAGTCTTGAAGTTCCTCCTACTAGCACTATATTCGAGTACAGCAAGGACCTGTGGACCTCATCGGGTATTTGATCGATAACCTTAGCAATTGCTTCAGGAATACCAGCTTGATTCAAATGCAACACATTAGGACTGAAAAGGTACTCTGGGATCATAAACCTCTCTTCCAGCAACGATAGAATCTGCTGATCGCCCTTTGGTGTCTCACCTTTCTTCAAAGGATAGCCTGTGAGTGTAGTTTTATAATCCGGGAGCAGATAGTCTTTCCGTAGTTCGTGTATTTTTTTCTCTCGCGGTGTAAGACTGTGGAATTTGTTCAAATCAGCAATATAATCTCGCGATACATAGCACAGACTCTCTTTCACGTTATTTATCAAGAAAGTTTCATCCATAACATTATAGTACTTGTATGATATATTTTCTTTTAGCAAATTAGTGAGCATCTTCCCAGCAACGTTCATTCTCTTCACAGCTTTCCACACAACTTCTCCGTTCACTATAGGAATGAAACTGGTGAAACTGAACCCGCAGTCAACCACCAAGGAGAAATCACTGAACCCATCAGTGTACGCCTGATTTCCACCATTCAAAGCTCGATAGTCATTGAACCTAACTAAATTCCCCGCTGGACATTTATACAGAGACTCAAACCCGTACTCTTCAAACACAATCTGATTGACATTCGCTGATAAAGATGGAAGTGTGAAACATGATTCCGTCAGGATCAAATTCGTGTCTTTTGGAGAAACATTCAAATTAGTGTCTTCACTGAAGAACGTATAGTCCCACAGAGCTTTCTCGGCTTCAAAGCTCACCAGCTGGCCCTACATGAATATTAGTGTTGTGTTCCATTATATGTTTACTATGTGAGATCGTCATACTCCTCCATGATGATCTTTTCACTAATTGATCAATTAATGATTCATCAATATACAATCCAATTCTTTCATACCTTTTCAAATGGACGACGGATAACTAGCTGAGAATAGTCCTTGCAGAGCGTATGCAGCTGTTTCCCCACATATGTAATCCGATCTCGAGATCGTACAATACAGTTTGGTACCTCCTGACAGTCCGCATTCGCCGCGAACCCGGCTTTAATGCTATACGAGCCATTATCCACTATTAGTGTCGGTTTCGTCATGTCGAGAGTTGTGGCTCACGCAGCCTGGGCTTTCCTCTCAGCTGACAGTAGACCGTATAGAAGTTTTCCGCGGTGTCTTCTGGTGTGTTTACTTCAATATGGCCAAGTGTATATCACAGCTGCTGTAGTTATTTCTATTCGCTGCTCTCCAGTCTCTCATCATTGATTCAGATCCTCTGAAAACTCCCCATAAATATAATTTTCCAATGATTAGGTCATCACTTAATCTCGTTTTATTTCATTTCACGTCATCATTTAATACGTTTCATATCACGTAATCCTTTATATTCTATTGTTACCATGACGACCAAATCCATATGAAGTTGTCCCTTTCCGGTAAGCAAGATAAACATTAGAGATCAGAAATTCATTCTAAATCAATCATTATCCACCTTAATCATTACAAATGAACTCCTACAGCATCTAAACACTACAAAGCTTCTACCCTATCACTACTGGAACCCCTAAATTCTGCTCCCATTATTATACCCTACTCCCTGCCAAGATCTCAGCTGGTTTCTCCCTCTACAAGTCTGTCATAACAGCGGAAGAGCCAAACAACTCAAGTTTCTGCTCTCTCTCCGCCAATGTCAGCTCTTCGGACCCGAATGAGAGGCCGCCGCGTCATGGAGGAATCTGACGATGAAAATATGTCCGGGGAAACTTCTCTGCGTCATCTTTCGGCCGAAAATGAAGTTGAAACTGGAATAACTGATAAACAATCAGGTCGGAAATCCTTAACAGCTTCAAAGCTTTCCCAGAATTCATTCACCGAACCTCCGGCAACCCCAGTGTCACGAAGGAGTCTCGGCCCGCTTTCTGACGTGTCCAACCTACAAAATATTCAAACTACTCTTGCTAGAAGGCTCAGTATAAAAGATCTGGAACCTGCTTTAGAAAAGATTGCAACTCCACAACCACAGGAAACCACAGAGACACCCGCAACATCTACTCAACCTTCTCATCCTGTTTGCGAACCTGTAGTTACAGTTGAGCCTGAAGCCGAGGCTGAAGCTGAGGCTGTATCAGCAGTATCACATGCTACTGAAGCAAAACCACAGCAAGAACCACCAGTTGCTGTACCGAGATTAGTTATTCGGAAACTTATACTAACGAATTTTAAATCATACGCTGGTCAGCAAATTATTGGCCCATTCCATTCTTCTTTTTCTGCAGTTGTAGGGCCTAATGGTTCAGGTAAATCAAATGTTATTGATTCTCTACTGTTTGTTTTCGGATTCCGTGCTTCTAAAATGAGACAAACAAAGCTCTCATCGCTTATTCATTACTCTGAAGCATTCCCTAATTTAGATTTTTGCTCTGTAGACATTTTCTTTCAATCAGTAGTTGATAACGAAGACGGTACAGTAACTGAAGTACCTGATTCTGAGTTATTAGTATCACGGAAAGCGTTCAAGAATAATAGTTCAAAGTACTATATTAATGGTCGTGAGAGTACTTATTCTCTTGTTACTAAGTTACTTAAAGAAAAGGATATTGATTTAGATCATAAAAGGTTTCTTATTCTTCAAGGAGAAGTTGAAAGTATTGCTCAAATGAAGCCAAAAGCTGAAAGAGAGAATGATGATGGACTTTTAGAATATTTAGAAGATCTTATTGGTACTGCACAGTATAAACAACCAATTGAGGACTCTATTATTCGAGTAGAAGAGCTGAATGACGTCTGTCTTGAGAAAGAGAATCGATTTAATATAGTCGATAATGAGTTGAAAGCATTAGAAGATAAAAAAGACGCCGCTGTTGCTCTATTAAGACAGGAAAATAATTTAGCTATAAAGAAAAGTACTTATTTCCAAGCTGAACGGTACAGATGCCGACAGAAAGTTGAGACTAGTGAGATGTTATTGAAAGATTTAAGTACTCAATTGCAAGCAGAAGAGGAAAAAAATCGTGGATCAGAAGTAAAGATGCACGAGCTTCGATCAGCGTATGAATTGCATCAAAAGGATTACTCAGTTCTTGCTAAACACGTAGACGCTTTGAAAAAGAAGCAGAAAGACGCAGAAAGGCGTACAATTGCCTTGGATACAAAGAAAAGGCATTTAGAAAGTGGGTTAGCAAAGACTGAGAAACAATTGAATGCAGCAAATGTGGCAAAGACTCAAGCAGAGAATTGGATTGCAGATTATCAGCGTGAAACTGCAGCTACTGAGGAGAAAATTGCTGCTTTTGAAGCTGAATTGGCAACTGAGAATGCAGCTTTAGAGCAAATTCGTGTTAAATTGAAAGGTAAGACACAACCATTTACTGAAAAAGTGGAACAATATCAGAAAGAGCTTGAACCATGGCGTAATAAGATTAAAGATAAAACTGCTCAGATCGCTGTAACTCAATCTCAATTAGATTTATTCCGTGATCAAAAATCTCAACGGGAAAAGCAATTAGAAGATGCGAAATCCCGTGTTGAAAGTATTATGAAGCAAGGAAGATCTAAAGAGCGCGAAACTTTAGCCCTAGCGAAAGAACTTGAGCACGTAAAGCAGCAAATTGCTTTAGGAACTGAAGAATGTGATCACGCAGGCCGGAAACTTGATGAAATGAAAGTTGAGCTTGCAAATTTACGTCAGAAAGTTACAGAAGCTAAAGCAGCAATTGATACGTCTCAAAATCAAAGCAAAGTTCTCCGGGGGCTCACAAGACTTCATGAAGCAGGACGTATTGACGGATTTTACGGCAGATTAGGAGATTTGGGTACTATTGATAGCAAATATGATACTGCTATCTCTACAGCGTGTCCACAACTCAATAATATGGTGGTTCAAACAGTAGAAGTTGGCCAACAGTGCATTGAGCATCTCAAGAAACAGAATTTGGGCCGGGCAAAGTTCATATTGCTAGACAAATTACCACGTAGAGATATGAGACCAATTTCAACACCTCAAAATGTACCAAGACTTTTCGATTTAGTGCAACTACAAGATGAGAAGTTTGCCCCTGCTTTCTACAGTGCCCTGGGAGATACACTAGTAGCTCGTGACATTGAGCAGGCTAAAGCTATTGCCTACGGTGCTAAACGATGGCGCGTAGTTACTCTAGATGGTAAACTTATTGACAAGTCAGGTACGCTGACAGGTGGTGGTAATTCAGTACAGAAAGGTGGAATGAGATCAGGGCCTCGATCAAACGTTTCTGCTTCTGAAATGGAACGTATGGAGAAACAATTAGAAGAGAAAGAGCAGAAAGTAGCAAAAGCTGATAAAGCTTATGAAGAGATGATTGCAATGCTGAATAATTTGAAAGATCGGAAACCGCAATTAGAATTACAGAGCTCTAAAGTAGCTTTAGAGATTGAAAGTCTTGCACAAGCTTTAGCAGAGAGTCAGAAAGCACTTCAAGAAGCGGCAAAGGAAGCTGAGCAGCCAGATGGAGATGAAGCATCTGCCGCAGCCGTAGAAGAAACGTTACAGAAACTTGTAGCTGAAGTAGCAGAACTCAAGACTCAAACTCAGGAAAAGGAAGCTCTTATAGCTGAATTACAAGAACAGATTCTTGACGCTGGAGGTCTTGAACTTCGTAATCAAAAGTGTAAAGTGGATAGCATCATTGAGAGAAGAGAGATTCTATCAGAGAAGTTATCTAGCAATGTAATGACGTTCACGAAAACGAAGAATCAGTTAAAGAAACAGCTTAAAACTATTGAAACAGCTACAGAAGAACTTTCAAATATCCGAGCTGAATTATCACAATTAGTAACTGAATATGAGAAAGCTGGAGCTGAATTACATGCTGTGCAAACAGAGTTACAGGAAATGGAAGCTAAAGCTGATGCAAAACAAGCTGAAGCTGAAGCAGCTAAAGAACAGTTGGATGAAATGGTAGCAGCTGCCAGGGAATTGCAATCTCGTAAAATTGAGCTTCAAGCACAAATAAGTCAGCAGGAAGAACTTTTGGCAAAGGAAAGACACGCTATTCAGGCTATTGAGCATGAATTGCATAACCTGACGTTGCACAACATTGCTGCATTAACCCCTTGGGAAAAGGAAACTGCTAAAGAGCATAACGCGAAATCTGATACTGATGTAGACCTTGAAGATGTTGATGCAAATGGCGAAGGGGATAACGACGCTGATATGGAAGTTGAAATGGACGTAGATGAAGCACCTATACAGTTTGCTGAGCTTTCAGTGGATGAACTTGCTGAAATCAATGTGAAACAGTTGAGACGCGAGATTGAGTCCTTAGAAACGCGTATCGCTGAAACTATTGTGGACTATGACGTTCTAGCTGAATATGCGCGTAGAGCTACAGAGTATAGGAGTCGTAAAAACGAGCTGAATGATGCTGTACACGAACGTGACGTTGTAAGAAGGAACGCTGATGAATTAAGGAAAAGAAGATTGGAAGAATTCATGGAAGGATTCAATACAATCTCTGTGTATCTGAAAGAAATGTATCAAATGATTACTATGGGCGGGAATGCAGAACTCGAACTCGTGGACTCATTAGATCCTTTCTCTGAAGGTATTCTGTTCTCTGTTATGCCTCCTAAGAAGAGTTGGAGAAATATATCTAATCTTTCAGGTGGTGAAAAGACTCTGAGTTCTTTAGCTCTAGTGTTTGCCTTGCACAGGTATAAACCTACACCACTCTACGTTATGGACGAGATTGACGCAGCTTTGGATTTCAGGAACGTTTCTATTGTGGCCAACTACATCAAAGAAAAGACAAAGAATGCTCAGTTCATTGTTATCTCTCTGCGTAATAATATGTTTGAACTGGCTCAACAGCTAGTCGGTATCTACAAAGTGAACAACATGACGCGCAGTGTAGCACTGCAGAACAAGGAGATAATCCCCAGTAATTGAATTTGAATCTCGTAAAGAAATGACAGTACCTAAATGAGTGAGCCTGTCTATAAGTATGATATGATAGTGGGTACCTGTGAGACGTCTTTAGTGAGGCTAGTGTAATATATTATAATAATATCGATTGTATAGTGTGAGTAAAGTAAGTGAATAATGTATGTGAATAAAGCAGTGGAAGAACAATGAGTAGAACACCTTGGAGTCTGGGCACTTCAAACTGTTCAAACCAGCCCTGTAGGTATCTAAGACGCAGCAGCAGTGCTATTTAGTTCAGTAATCTTCGGTTTATTTGTATTTCCTTGCTGATGATCCTTAATGCTAAGGCGTAGCCTTACTAAGATAAAAATCTCATTAAAATTCTACCCGATACCTACTCAGTCTTGATCCTCTCAACACTCTAGCTGTACCCTTACTGGCCTCATAATGTTCTCCTACGACAACAACTGCAGCACTCCTATAACTCCATTACCTATGACGGAATCTATAATCTCTATGACCACACCCATTTACAGCTGCTTAGCCCATCCCATCATCCTCATACCTCCCACGACATTTCTGCATATTCTTCATCTCACACCGCACTCAGAGTCCATACTATACCCCCGACAGCTACACATATGACTGTAAACACAGTGAAAAATACCCCCACCTGATGGAACAGCCCTGGAGCTTCTATACGACGGAGAAACAGTACGGAAGCAAACCCACATAGCAAGAGAGAAAACACCAGGCCGATTACAATGAAAACAACCAATGCAGGTGTTAAAACATTCTCTCCTGGATCAGCAAACGGATCCTGTGACATAGCATTAGAAGACCATATGATAACACTCGTTACAATAGCCGATACTAAAGCAGACAGGAACAACGCAGCACAGTAGAAGAACGTCAATACAGCGTCCCGATGTTCAATCTTCATAGTGTATAGATCGTCGAGAGTACGGTAATTGCTGTAAGACCGGGAAAGTCTCCGGCCAGAGGCAAGCAAAGCAGAAGCCTCACTAGGAATCTCGGGAGTCACAGATTCGGAGTCCTCGGCACTGCTGCCGTGAGAAGCCCCGAAATAAGGAGACTCCGCTTCCGTAGGCCGAATTCCAAACCAAGACTGTATAGTGCGTTTCGCGGACAAAAGACTATCGGAAAACTTCATGAGGAAATCCAGCGAAGTGTCGTTAAAAAAGGAAATATCACTGCCGGTTTCCGGTTCAATGTAAAACCCTGCGTCTTCTTCCTCGTCTGGGTGATCGAATTCGTTCCAATAGCGGATCTGAGACTGGCCAGGAGTAGGAGAGTTGGCATTTTCGTTCAGCGGGTCTACAGGAGCTGATTGAGTAGACTCCGTGGCTGCTTCCGATGCATTTGTAATCGGTTTCGGCTCTTTCCGTCGCACTGGTCTTTCCGGGACTTTCCGGATATCCGTCTCGGCGTCCAGAATGGCCTGCCAGCTGACAGGGAAACTGAGAGCTTCCTGCTTGAATTCCGCAATGCTATGGAGATACAGTGAGAATCCAGAAACCTGGTACAACAGGTGTGACTGAGCGAGTTCTTTTACCCATTCTGGTGGAGTTTTCACTGAATTCGGCCACCTGATTTGCAGCACAGAGTGCGGGAATACCTGCGCTGCGGCTGAAGTCGGTTCCAACCGGCATACAGCGTCAGAGTCGCCAAACAGCCGAATATCCGAGTCCAACACAGCGTATATTTTTGGTGCTTCTGGGGAAGAATCCAGCGATTCATATTTCAATTGTGAAGACACAATTTTCGTCAGAGGAGACACCCGGCGTTTTCTTACCCATTCTACAGCCATTCGGTCGAGATTATCCAACTCGGCAACCTCTGCGGCAACCTCGGGATCTCGGAGCGGGTCTTCCGCTGTTTGCAGAGTGTTGGACACAATCTGCCCTGCCAATCCGCTTTTCAACCGAGCAGAAGCAAAACCCCGCAGCCCACCTATTGGAGAATACAAAAAATAACCCGCAGGAGTTCCCTCGGCAAACCACCGGACTTGTGCCGGCTCAGAATTCGTTTGAACAGCATACAGCTTACGAGTATCGTCCAGATACACTACACACACTTCTTTGCTTCCGTCTGCTATTGGGGTCTCCTCTTCCTGAGAATCATAGTGGCTTTTCTGAGTCTGAGATGCCTCAAGAGTTCGGAAGTTCTTATAGGAGATTTTACGGCTCAGGGAGTTCCCTGAAGCTGATCGGCGGATGCCACCAGTTGGAGACGTGGATTCTTCGGCAGAAAACGAGAGATTGGCATCGGAAACAATACTCATATGACGCAGGAGATTGAGTTTCACCTCTACTAAGTTATCAGCATGAACCCAGAAGGTTAACACATTCGGATGCGCATCGGAAGACCCATCTGACATATTACAAGAAAGGAAATTCCGGTCAAACTCAAACAGAGCTGTTTCAGCGTTCCGTGCGGACCTCAAAGGTTGCAAAGTCGGCTTACGGAGCACGTTATACAGCAGAGATAACTCCAAAACCATAGGAGTGAGATCCCAATGAGCGAAAGACTCTGGAGCATTGAGAACCGGTAAAAAGAGTGCTGATAATCCATCAGAGTGCGTCCATTTCTTGTATTTTTTTAGTAGTTTCTTGAATGCAGTCCGCTGCACCCCGATAAACCGTGATAGATCCTGTAGGTCTCGAGATAGTCTGTCTACTTCTAAGCTGAGCTGAGCAAGACGTTTACGGCGCATCCGCTCTCGGATTGAGGAGGAAGGCGGAGCGGGGGCGGCCGGATTGGCCGGGTTTTCTATTCCTATTAGAGCATTCCGAGATGTGTTAGCAGCTGTCTGTGCCGAGAGTTGGTTGGAATTGTCTGGGGGTAAATTAGAATCAGCAGATTCCCGAGGAGGTATGGGATCGGCTAGGAGGTCTACGATATTTTCACAATGCTCGATACGGCGGACGATTTCTCCCGATTTGGATTTCACGAAAAGGCTCACAAGTTCGTACTGCTCCAGGAATGCTTTGAATAGCTTCTGCTCTGCTTCAGCTTGTGATAGTGTAGATTTGGATGTGTACTTCCGAATGAGTGATTTCAACTCATCATAGTCGACGTTGTAGGCCCGCCATTGCGGCACGGATCGGGCAGAAATTGAAGCTCCGTATTTCATGCCGAGCCTGCTAAGCCACAACTAATATAAGCCGATTTTTTACTGCGCCACACCCGAGAAACTATGGGGTTACAGTATTGAAGAGTGTCCAGAGAGTGTCAGAGTAGTTTGTACTTGAGTTCCAGTCGTTGCAGTGATTATCCCGTGCATTCCTTGCTGCTGGGATGTCCCGTTATATGTACCAGGAACAAGGGAAGTCCACGGGCTTGAATTACCGAGAATTCTTGGCTATTCCATTGATTCTCTCTCATCTTCCGAGTACCTCGAAAACTCCAAAGGATGCTCGGCATTAGAGTTTACGAACCGTGCTGCATGTCCCTCCATATTAGGAAGGTCAGATACAGTGGCTACACGAGGGCTGTGCATTGACTGCTGAACAAAGAGATGAGGCGCAATACAGCGTACAGTACAATGGAATGTCAAGAAATTCCACTCAGAAGAGTTATAAAAATGCATTGCTGCTTATGGTAAGCCCACCGTGTGGACAATAAATGAATGGTATGACTCGCACGGCTGTGGGAGATGGGCCACATGCCCTGCAGGTTCCTGTACGATGCCGAAACGTTAAGAATTCCAGGTGATGAGGAGGTTATAACGTTGTGGCCCTGTTATTGGACAGGGGGCAGAAGAGGAGACCCCATGTGTGGCCCCTGTTGAGTTTCAAGTTTTTCCGAACTATTCACTATCCTGTTATGGGACAAATAGTGGGAGTAGTTCTGAAGAGCGTTCAGAGCCTTCTCGCTTATACTGAACTCGGAAATTTCTACAGCTCAGCTGAAGAGGTTAGTTATCATTGGGATTTACTCTATAGATACAGGGGATAGTAGGTATTTTATATAGTTGGTCATGTATTCATTATTATATATCGTTGCTAGACATGTTCTGTAGGAAGAGACTAAGCATTCCAGGTAGTTAATGGGGAGATAAGAGGAGTGATCTTCAGATCTCAGATCTCTGGATATCCATATCGAAATGACAGAGAAACCGTACAGAAACACTTTGAATACTTTTGAGAGCTCAAAGGTTGTGAATAATTATTTCTAGCCGTCATGCCTTATGTGTGCCGGAAACTTTAGTTATCAGGAAACAATGGGGAGATAGAATTAGGCATTTCAGACCCATAAATATTTTCCAGAGTTATAAACTGATTATTAGCCTTTTTCCAACTTCCTGATAACACTTTTTGGAAAATATACACTGTGTAGAGTTCAGTATCATCGTAAATATCTGGGGTTCTTGAAATCTTCTGTTCCTTGCAAAGATATGATAGATAAATCTTGAAATATCTCTCTTCTTCTTCTTCTTCTCCTCCTATTTCCTTATTTCCCCAGCATCTCGGTTTGCCGTTTAACCTCCTCAGCAGCCTGCATACCTGCTACCCCATAACAGTAAGCATTCTTCACAGTTTGATGACAACATGCGTATCCCCACTGCCCGTCCTGCCAGTAGGAACCCCAAACACTTGTATGATTACCTGGGAAAACGTCTTCCGCATACCGAGACTTCGGCACGCTTTTCTGTGGATTTTTCCCTTCCATTCCCCGCTCTGGTGGCGCAGCTTTCGGCGCTTCCAACTCTGTTATCTTTAAACTTTCCGGTTTCGGCTTCAAAAACGCATCAGAACCGTATTTCCCCGCCAGCTGTGCCTCCAGCTCGGCTTTCTTTCGGCTTTTCTCCGCTTCCAACTCCCGCAACGCCACCACTCCAGCAGTAGGCGCACCTTCTAAATGTATCGGTTGTTCACTCGCTGTTCCGGCTTTCCCCTCATTCACTTCCGAAGCTAGCCGTTTCAACCGCTCAAACTCTTCCGCTTCCCCAGTCAACTTCCGCACATACATCTCCTTATCGTTTACAAACCCCCGCTCGTCGTTCTGCCGCAATGTGCGACTCTTCGGGTTATACAAAGACGGCTCGGCTGAACCGTCGGAACCTCCGGTGGCTTCAGCATTCCCAGAAACTTCTCCACCAGCTCCTCCCGGCGCTTGCAGATTCTGCAGGTACACTGCAACGTCGTCACGTTCTCGCAGAGTCCGCAATCCCTGATCATTCTGAGGAGCCCGTAGTTTTGCTGCTCGGTTTGCTCTAGCTAGAATATTTGCTGCTGCTTCTTCGTCGCTCAAATCGGCATAATCGTCGAATTCGTCCAACTCGGGCAGATCTGCCGTTATGTCGACTTCCGCTTCCAAATTCTCGGCATCCAGCAGTTCCTGTTCGACTCTTCTTTGTGCTTCAGCGGCTTCCGCTTCTGCTTGAGCCTCAGCTTTCTTCTTTACAAGTTCATCGTACTCTGCTATATCAAAAGTACTCCACTGGTCACGTTTCTCGTCCCAGGACTCTCCGCGATCAAACTCGTGCTGTCTGAGATCGTCTTCTAACACTTTTATATCCACTCCTGTGTGTTTTGAACTAATTTGCCGTGGCCTCTCTAGACAGTCCTTAGCAGTGTGTTTAAGACTCCCACAGTTTGTACAACTGCCTTTCTGGAATCGGATCTTTTTCCGTCGGGGAATCTGTGGTAGCGGAGCCGTCATTTTGCCTACAGCAGCACGTTTCCGAGCATCTATTTCCGTGACGGAAACTTGCTCTTTCTGTTCAGTAGTTCTCTGATGACCGAGATAGTCTCCCGAGTCGTCCTTTTCTGCATACCAAGGGGCATTTGTGATGTATTTCGGGATATAAGGGTTGATTTCACGGCCTGTAGAGTCGTATTTCACTTCCTCGGGATCATGGCGGCCTCGCTGGTATTGAGATCGGCCAGAACCCCGCGAGTCGGCATTTCCATGAGAAGAGTTCATTTCCGAGGGCAGATAGCGGCCGGAATAGAGGGCGGAATAGCGGGGCGGAGATTAAGGGAAGGAATGGCAGTTGCACAGATCGATTTTGATTCTATTTGAGCTGCGGAAATGATCAGCAAACGTTTAGATTGTGCCGAGTATTCAAGTTGTTTCGAAGCCGAGATGAGTCGATTTCGGTGAATAGAGATTGTTCACGGATTACGTCATCTTTAAATATTTGATCAAAAGCCCGACGGGATCGACACGTCAAGAGAAGCGGCAAAAGGGTGGATTATAAGTGGAATATAAATATATAAACAAACAAAAAAGCTCTTTTATTACAATGGCGAGATTTTGGTATAGGAGACTAGAAATATTGGGTGCTGAAAGAGAAGATGGTAGTGTTGTACCGTTGATGCTTGAGTGTAGCCTATTTAGTATTACGTCATCGACAATTTTCTCTCTACATCCGAAACCTCGGCATATCCGAGCTCCGTTCCGAACTTCAAACTTCCGACTCGGAGATCCTACATTTCTGTACAATATACTGGGTATAATAAAATTCTCCGCTATAAAGTAACGCTGCTTGCGATAGACTTCTCATACACTGACTCCGCATACACAGATTTCGCCGGGCTGAACGGGTTAGCCTCCACGCCGTGCTGCGCCATCTCTTTCGGATGATACACGAGTCCCGAATCGGAGCTCAAATCCGTTTCGGCTTTTTCCGACGGGTCACGGGACGCCAGCCGTTTGAACCCTTTGCTGAGCCTGTACTTTGAAGTGTACAGGAATCTCACCCCGGATATAATCAGATAACCTACTGACCCAATTGCTCGGAATATTGCCAAAGCAGCCACACTCCACAGAATAAACTGTAGATAAGTATTGTTTTGTACAGAGTAAGCAGGGAATATCTCGGTGATGATCATAATCAGTAAAAGATTAGCCACAAGCCAACCGAGAACGACCCGAGTACGAATATCTCGGTAGTAATCCTCTGGGTTAACATTCTGTTCTACAATTGCTTTCTTTTTCGGCGCAGTTCTCGTCTCCCTCAACCCACACAACGCAGCATCGTAGGCACTATCGATATCCATTTGCTGAGACGGTATTTCCAGTTCTACGATATCCTTGCCCAAATGATTCTTTACAATAGCAGATCCCAAACTAGTAGTAGGAGCATTATCACCTTTCGTACCCCATGAAACGTCGTGAGTATTGCAGAAGGCGTATATCTGTAAAGTACACACATAGCATGGAATCATAAGGAAGTACTGTATAGCACACGTGAACATATGCCAAGGATCCATATACAGGAAAGACATGACAGTGTATAACCCATAAGTTGACAGAAGAGCGACTATAATTGAGACAAAAGCTCCATTATCCATTACAGCGTTGTTACCCTTTGCTAATAATGCAGATACAACATAGTACAGTCCAACTCCTGTAGCATAGCAAGTGCAAACTGTCAGTACAGCCATGAGAATAAAGAATATATGCTTAGCCCCCTGAGGTCTGTTGCCCATAGATACAATAAACAACGCTGCCAGGTCACAGATACAGGTATACTTGAATATCAGGAACAGCCAGTGGCCCGCTGCCGTATGGGAAATACTGCCAGACAGGAAGTAGAAAGTGAGAAAGAAGTTCCCAAGCTGGAAGAGTGAGAACAAAAGCTGAACAAACTGGTAGATAAACTCAATGTGAAGGAAAGTCTTACGTATTTTCGAATGATCTGTACGCCAAACTTGTCGGAAATGCGTCAGAGAGTAAACTGCAGCAAATAATGCTCCATTCAGCCATCTTCTGCGCTGTGAGATGAACTCAGGAACAGACTCTGGCACATCAGTCTCACCAGAAGCTTCTCTTACGTATTTCAATACCCACTTAGCATCTCTCTTAGCTACCAGCTCCCAGCACAGAATTCTATCTTCAGCAAGGTACATATTAGCTGTGAATACGTCTTGATTAGGCCCGTCAAACAATTCTCCTTTAAAGTAGGAGTGTAGTGGACCAGTACCATCAGGATGGTTGCTCAAAGCACTGTATCTGTAAGCAGAGAGAGCTCCTGGGAGTACAGTAATGTATCCAAACACTGATTCCAGAGGTTTATCAAGGATATTGGACATTTTATACTCAAAATTCTGAGCAGCAACCAGCGGATTAATAAGATTTCTCCATCCCCGGCCTTTAATAGCTTTAATCTCTCCAGCAGCTCCAGCAACGTTGGAATCTGTATCAAAGGCTTTCCATAATCTGTACGCTGCTTGAGTGTTAGGTTTCGTTCCTACATCTAATAAAACACACACGTTAGGCTTCAAAACTGGACCAAAAGCGTTGAAAAGCCATCGGTGAGAATTGATTTTCTTTGCATTCTTCTCTTTCAAACAAAACAGAATCTGTACTGGGACCATATCTTTAGGCCCTTCGAAAGTTAGCTCAGAATTCAGGCAAACCTGAGCTGTGTACTCAAAAATATGACCCTCAACTGGTTTCCCGTTAACAAAACTCTTAGCAATCCCATCCTGATACACCCCCATTGCTGCTAGTACGTCCAATACTCCAGGGGATATCTTAGCTCTCCCATCTGCTACAATAACTACTTGTACTTTCTTCCAGGCGTCTCTGCCCCAAGTACGGCTCTTCTCTCGGCTACAAAGGTATGCAATGTTCTTCATAACCGCGTGCATAGTCCGTGTAAAGGCAAACTCGTCCTCGTTATACATGGTGATACAGATAGCTAATTGGATATCCCGTTCATACAGCGCTGGCCTGAGTGTGAAGCCGTTATCGCTAAAGTGATCAGGATCGCAGGTCACTGCAGTGTACCTCATATACAGGAATTCCTCGCTGTCCCGTCTTGGTAGAAAAGAAAACAGCTTAGTAGGCACAGGGCAGTCCAGTACGAGGTTCCCATGGACGAGTTTCACTTGTTTACGGGCCATTGAACGGTTACGTCTTGGGACGGCTCCTTCAGGGACGTCAAACAGTACATCGTTCAAATCTGGGCCAGAGGAGACCTCTTTGGCGCTGTCTATCTTCTCCCGTACTGGGGGTTCTGCATCCTCGTCTACTGGGGTATCGTATCCGTCGTCGTCGGGTGTTTCTGGATCAAATGGATCTTCGGAGTTATTGTTATTACTGGAATACGTCGGGACGTCTACAAATGGATCTTCCGGTATTTCTATCACCGTGTCTCTTACGGGAGAAACAGCTGGAGCAATTGGGGCTCGAGCGTATGGAGATTCGGAACGCATTTCAGCTAATGCTGGTTTCGGTGGGGATAAAACTCGGCGATTTGGGCTCAATTGTGGACCTGTATGGCCGAGATCGATCTCAACTGGCTCAAAAACAGGAGCAGACGTTGAAGAAAACGGGTTTTGTTCGGCATTCTGCTCGGAAGAGGGTTCGGCATGTTGTTCCGGGATTTGCCGTGTTGGACTAGGAGGAGCTAAAGTGAGATTACGCAGTCCTGGGAATGGGCCCTGACGGCGTACGGGGGACGGCGGAGCCGGGGAGCCGAAAGTCGGGAAATGGCCGGATGTCGGAGCTGGGAAACCGTTCCGCTGGTGTCTGTCGAAGATGGAAGGAGAAGAACGGGGTGGGGAAGCACTGGCTGAGACGGGTGATCGGGTCGGAGAAGCCGGTGCGGGTGGTGCGGGGAACACAGAGGCGTCAGTAAACCGGGTGGGGCTCCTGCGGGCTTCCGGGGGCGGCTGGATGTGTGAGGGGGAGTAAAAACCCGAAGGGTTTGATTCGTAAACCATAGAGAGAAGATGGGGTATGCAGTGAGAGTTTTAAGAGGAGTTAAGAGTGTCCAAAAGGGTCAAAAAAAGGTCCAAAAAAAAAGTCAAAAATCAATGGTGATTGATGTTATTATCAGTTGATCTGTTTGATGCCACTGCAGAGCGTTCCTTGGCTGTCTATAGTGAGCCGCAGAGGATCTGTATAATCGGATCGGGGAACAGGGAAGATTACCAGAGATATGACGATTCTTGAGTTGTTTAAGGAGTTCTGGGGAGCTTTAACAGGGTGGGATGTAATCAAAAGTAGCTTAAAATGTATAACAGTGAGTTCCTGGCCACGTTGGCTGCAAGAAAAGGAGAATTTGAGGAAGATAAAGGAGCCGAGGAGGTCTGAATGAGATTTTCGGATCTGATCGGGCTATTTACGTTTATCCAATTTGGGATGGCTATTGTTGGAAGGGCCGAGAGGAGACGGGATGTTAGATGAGATGTGAGGTGAAGTGAGATGAGATGTCAAGGGGGAGGAGAGGAGACGTGAGGAGTGAAAGAGTGAAAGAGTGAAAGAGTGAAAAGAGTACAGTATTGGTTAAATATGAGCTAATTATTGAGAACTTACAGGGAATAGTACTATTTTCAGCTTAGATTTATACTTGTTTGATCTCTTAGTTGCATACGGTGTCATTAAACCGTCCAAACTGGTACCACCTTTACCTCAGTAAGACTCATCTGAACTACACATCTACAGCCAACGGAGCCAGACGGCAAGCTTTCGTGTGTCTACCGTGGCCATAATCATCTAATAACGGTCTACAACGACTGCCACTCCATCAAAACTCGGTCTTCCTCCTTTTTCTCCTCAGTCCTTCTCTTCATTCCTCCACCTCCGCTCCGTTCCGCTCCCTCAGCTGTCCGGATACTCATTGTCCCGAGACGCTCTCGGACACGCCATTCGGACAGCACATCTTCCATCATTTCGTGATATCCGCAACTATAGCATTCTATTATCTAGAAATCATCTATGAAAAATGCCATTTTTTTTCTTTATATTCACCCATTTCCTACTCATCCTGCTATCTACTGTCCGCTAAACTCACACTACAATTTTCACGATGCTCGGACGACTTGTGCGCAGAGCTGTGCCGTCTCAGGGCCAGATTACTCATCGCTTGAACTCTCGATGGATATCACAGAGTACTGCAGCTTTAAACAGCAAACCAGGCAACCCTGGAAGCAATTCAACGAGTTCGGACAGGAAACCGAACGCCTCTTCTGCTGAGGGGTTCCATTTTGACGAAAATAAGCCGCGGAAGCCGCTGAGTCGTGTGGCTATTGGAGGATCAAATTCAGGCAATCGGACCATCAAATCATCGCCTAGGATTGAACTGCTAAGCTGGAAATCTGGGCTGCTTTTCCTGTTTGTAGGTGGCGTAGGTACCTGGTGGTTTAACAGAGAGAAGAGGAGACTGGAAGTTCAACGAGAAGCTGAAGCTAATCGTGGTTATGGTAAACCACTTATTGGTGGACCTTTCAACTTGATTGATGATAATGGTAATCCATTTACTGAAAGGAACCTCCTAGGGAAGTTCTCTCTGGTGTATTTTGGATTCTCTCGTTGCCCAGATATCTGTCCCGATGAGCTGGACAAGATGAGTATCATTATTGACGGTTTGAAGAAGAAAGGTATTGAGATTCAGCCAATCTTTATAACCTGTGATCCAGCCCGTGATACGCCTGAAGTACTGAAAGATTATCTTTCAGAGTTCCATCCTGATATCATTGGGCTTACTGGGACCTACGAAGAAGTTAAAAATGTGTGCAAGAAGTACAGAGTGTATTTTTCAACTCCTAGGGATATCAAACCGAATCAGGACTATTTAGTTGATCATTCTATTTTCTTTTATCTAATGGATCCGGAGGGTCAGTTTATAGATGTGCTGGGACGGCAGTACGACGCTGAACAGGGGATTGCTAAGATTGCTGAACATGTGGAAGCTTTCGTCCCTGAAGCTGAGAGAAAGAAGAGATCAGAGTCGTGGCTTGGTAGAATTCTTTCCTTGTAGTGAGAAGAGGGAGAAGAGAGGAGCTTGTTTCTGTAAATAGAGTGTACATAGGAAATTGATACTGACAAGATATACTATTGATGTTGGAGGTTTACACTGGTAGATAATCCTATGGACAGCAGAGTACCGGTAACTTAGTTGCTGTGAAGCTATGATACATACGCTATTCAACTATCAATTCACTGTAAACGCTGAAGTTCAATACAGGGCTACTTAGACAGCTATTTAGTTCTTCCCAGCACCTGATCTGAAGTAGATGATATCACCGTCTTCGACTACGTAGTCTTTGCCCTTCATTTGCAATTTACCGGCTGCCTTAACTGCTGCTTCGTCTTTATACTCAATCATATCCTCGTATTTAGTAACCTGGGCGAGGATGAAAGTATTCATCAAATCAGTGTGGATAACGCCAGCAGCCTGAGGAGCTTTAGTTCCTTTACGAATAGTCCATTCCCTCACTTCATCAGGTCCACAAGTGAAAAAGGAGATGAGATTCAGCACTTGTCTCATAGCAATGATAATCTTAGGCAAAGCGCTTTGAACCCCGAGCCTCTTTTCTTCTTCCTGTCTTTCCTCGTCGGTTTCCATATGAGAAAGACGTTCTTCAAGGGAAACCGAGAAGGGGATAATCATATCACCGGGGGAGTTTTCATCAATCCACTGTTTAATACCCAGCAGATGTTTATTCTTCTTTCTAATGTAATCCTTCTCAGAGAGATTAATAAGGTAGATAGCCGGCTTAGCGGTAAGAAGATACATACTGTTGATGATTTCTACTTCCTTAGTTGACCACGTTTGGTTGGCAACTCTTTTACCCGCTTTCAACAGTTCAATAATCTTAGCAACGATAGCTGCTTCTTCTTTCTTGTTCTTAACTTCAAGCGACTGACCCCCTCTTTTGACAATCTTCTCTACGCCTTCTAAATGTTTCTCGGCAAATTCAATGTCTTTCAGTCTCAGTTCCTGGTTGATAATCTCTAAATCTCTTACAGGGTTGACGTCTCCTTCGATATGAATAATTTCAGCATCGTCAAAGCATCGCACAACTTGGTAGATGGCGTCCACAGCCCGGATATTAGACAAAAACGCATTTCCCAATCCTTCTCCCTGGGAAGCACCTTTAGTGAGACCGGCGATATCGAAAACGGTGATATGAGCTGGAACTTTTGATGCTGGTTTGTACATTTCGCATAATTTCTCAAATCTAGGTGACGGGACAATCACACGAGCTTCTTCGGGTTCGATAGTAGCAAAGGGGTAGTTTGCAGGCTGGAATTGTTAGATGAGGCCTTTGGGTAGGATGCAGAATGAGGTAATCAGCAGAATGAATGGTAAAAGCTGTGGAAAGTAGTGAAAAGTGATAGTAAGAGTGATGAGATCAGTGAAAACTGGTCTGAAGGTTAAATTAAGAGAGCCAGCATTTGAAAAACAATGACGGTAATGATTTTAATCAATCTGATAATGCTATAAAATTCCTCAATACTCGCAATCCTTCTAACCATCGAATATTACTTACATTACCCAAAGGACATCTAGTGATGGCCTGGAAAAAAGTGGATTTCCCCACATTAGCGAGACCCACAATACCGGACTGTTGCAGCAGTTAGCAGATTGATTTCCATAAAACGGGGAATCCCGATTTCCAAGTTTCAGGCTTCAAACTTCGAACTTCAAGCTCTTTGCTTCATTTCTTCACTCACTTTCAGATTGTTTCCCGGTCTTCCGAGGAGGACCTTCTTTTCTTCCACTTGCTTCTTAGGAGGCATATTGATGTACAAACAATTCTCACAACAGGATTCTACGATGGATAGTCGCACGCAATAACGGTTTTCAGGTACCAGAAGGTGAAATTTCAACGAATAAACCACGGTTAATGGGCCTTATTGCTCATATCTGACTCCATTGAGACCGCTAAGTCTCCTCATCGTGTAAGTGAATTTTTCATCTTGATGCGCGTAGTTTGGAGACCTCCCGCGTATATGTGGGCACTAGTTGAAATGGAGAGGAGACGCGATGTTCGGGAAATGCCGAGATGGCTGGGACGGCGGAGTTGCCGAGAGGAATATGAGAAGAGAAAAGCCGAGAATGAGATAGTAAATGGTTTGCTGTGTAGTGTGGTGGGTGGAGAGGGGTGTGAAGTTGTTTGGTAGTGATACAGTATGTGTAGACTTTATAGTAGTGGTATAGACTTGATATATAATTTCTATGGAATTGATATGGAATTGATATAGAATTGGCAAAGAATAGTCATAAGATTGATAGAACTTTCACAGGTTTATCACGGAACCCGCACAAACTTCGTACTACTACGACACGTCCCCTGTACACTGGAAATCACTAAAAGAAGATCAGAAGCACCATTTTTATGAGAAAATAGCCAGTAGCTCATCATGCTTGACTGCCTTCCTTTTCTAACCAATCCCCGAACTCATTCAACCGCTCCTCTTCCGTCTTCCCTGAACTCTCCTTTGCCTGTAGACTTTTCTTCTTGTACCGTTTCCTGCCGTCATAAATGAAAGCCTCGATTCTCTGACCATCAAAGAATCTACCATTCATTACTTCCACACATCTACGGGCATCTTCTGCGTTTGCAAACTTCACACTCACAACTCCTTCAGGTTCTTCATCATATACTACAACGTTTGTTACTTGTCCCACATCCTCACAGCCTTCCAGGACATCCATTTTAATGTCTTCTTCTAAACTAGCATCTGCTTGCAATTCCTGTAATTTAAACATATGCTTGAGGATTACGACTTTCTCCCATCTTTTTTGCACTTTACTACTACGATTCCACGTGCCTCCGCCCTCTGTACCGTCATCATCCCATTCTTCTAGTTTTTTATTTAATTTAATGTATCGTTTCTGCAGTTTCTTCTTCTCTGCTTCACTCAGTTTCTTTGTATCACTCAAGGGTTTAGCTGGTTTATTACTGAAATCTGCTTTCTGAACAGAGATTACATTGGATTCTCCGTCTCGCAGGGGTTCCCCGTCCATCATATGTATAGCCAGATCAACGCTTTCCTCTTTAAAGTAAACAATAAGTGCGTCACCTTTATTGCATCCTTCCTGGTCTTTGTACAGTTTTATTTTCTTCTTTCCTAGTAGCAAATCCTCTGTTATTACGCCAAACCTGCTAAAAATATCATCCAACTCATCTTCTGTCACATCCTTTGGAAGTCCTGATAAGTAAATAGCTGAATTCTTAGGCTTTTTCGTTGGAGGTTCAACTTCAGTTTCCCGTTTCCGTTTGCCGGTCTCCGATTTCCCTGGGCTATCAGATTCTTTTTTCTGCTCTTTTAAACTTTCGTCCTTTCTTTGGTAAATTTTCTGCTGCTGTTGTACTTCTGCTTCATCAACTACTGGGATCCATTGATTTACTGATTCGAGGAATTCGAATTCCTGGCCCGTTTCTGCGTCCTCCAGCTGCCATTTCCCTGTAACTTTACTAAGGTAGCAGCGAGGATCCTGCTGAATTTCCTCGATAGTCGCTGGAAGATCCGACAACCCCATTGTGTGAATGAGCAGATCAGATCAGATCAGATCAAATCATGCACTGTCATTCCAGAAGATATTCAGTCCATATAAAAGAACGCAATTTAGCTGCCTTCCGCAGCAGATTCTCATATGCAAATTTACAAGTAGCTAATGTCCAGATTAGGTATTTTATAGTAGCAATAGTCAGCTCATTCTTGACATAAATATACAGATGATCTCTCAATTGATGATAAAAGACTGCTATATTATAAAGAAATATCCAGAAAATATGCATATGATTATGTCTTGCGGGGGGATACGTGAGATTCGAGATTCCGAGGGATTTGAGAGGAGACGCGAGGTCTGTTGGAAGTTTCGGGATCGGAAGCGGATGTTAGAAAAACGGTTTTCTACGAGTCTTTACGGGTTAAATATTTACTATTAGGACGCTGTTATTGGAGTCGAAGTTGACAATTATCTTCAGTTTCAATAGTCTGAAATATGTGCCAATATTCAGACATCCGTTCAGCTCTCCAAGCACATTGGACAGTTGCAGTTTATATACAGTAATCAGACGGTATTATACAGTCAGTTCTGCCTGGAATATCCGTATTTGTATATCTTTACATCTCCATAACAATGGCTTCTCTGTTCCCCTTCCCTGCTAATACACGGCTCATACAACAGCGCTGTTTCCAAATGTTTATTCTGCTATACAATAGAAAGCAGCATGACTTCCTCACTCAAGCAAGGCAGTCAGCTACACTCTGGGCAATCTCAGCGTCCTGAGATCTGGCAGTGACTCTCAGCGTCACACCATTCTTAGACGAGTAAGCCATTTGCACAATAGCTGCTACGCGTTCTCCTACAAGTGTTTTACCCAGCAGCTTCAGCTTGTGACTGGAAGCAGAACTGGGGGTTTCAGTACCGTCGATAGGTGTCATTGACAGTAGATTCGTCATATGAGTGACAGCCTCAGCAAGCGAATCCAATGAAGGCAGATTATAAGTTTCAACTGCTTCAGGGGATCCAGACAATTCTTCCCAAGCAAAGTCAAAGTTGCCCACAAACGACGGAGTGATGTAATCACCTGCAGTGAGTGAGAAATCTTCAACTTGGTACTCATCTTCGTATCCTTCGCCTTCTGGTTCACCAGATGATGGGTCAATCTCTTTAGAAGTGTATGTGAGTACATTAGAGAAAGGAATCTGAGCGTAACCAGCTGGTCTAGCAAAAGATACGTAGACGATCCCAGATTGCTGTGGAGGGAGAGAATCTATAGGAACGATAAACTCTTCTTCCACGTCTTCTGACTGAGGAGTGGAAACAACGGAAACATCTTCGAGAATTGTATCATCTAAGGTATTGTTTATGTTGAATTGTACCACTATATGGTCTGCAAACACGTGTTTCACTGCTGTAACTACGAATTCAGTCTCCTTTTCAGTCAATTCTACGGGTTCTGATGAATGAAGAATCTTACCGTATCCGTCAAACTGATCAATAGAAGCAATTCCAGCTGCGTACTGTTGTTGAGCTAAATTCTGTCTTACGGTTTGCTCAAGTGCAGCGTTTTTATCCTTTGTTGCAGCATCTGGTTGTGTTTCCACTTCTGTAGAGCGAATCTTAGTTTGGAAAGTCTGTTGCTTAGCTTCTTCACTTGTGATTAGTGGCACTTCACTGATATCAAATGGTTTAACAAAGCTAGCTTTATCTCCTGACACGTAGATAGCCAGTTTATGCTCTAAAATAGGTAAAGAATATTTAGCTTCCGGAGTGAGGAATCTTTTAGCGTCTGTTTTATCCTCGTCAGAAATTAAACTGAGGCACAATGAAGCTCTGTCTCTCACTTCATCGTCTTCATCGTCCAAGCAGCGCTTCAGTAGTGTTTTAATAGATTTCTCAATAGAAGCATTACCTGCTAAAGCAAATTTAGACAAAGCAATAACAGCAGCTGATCTTACAATTGCGTTTTCCAGTACAACCCGATTGTAAATGTGCCGAATATACATTGTAGGCTCTGAAGTGTGAGGTCCTTCGTCTCCTAAGAGATGTAGAACGCGAACTGCAAGCTCTGTGTACTCACAGTCTTCTATAAATTCGCACAAATGGCCTAAAGCTTTATCGCGTGAATCTGGGACATATCTAATGAGGTCAAACAGAGATTCTACAACGGCGTTCTTAAAATTGTACCCGCCTTCGTTGCGCAGTGCTGTAGCAAAGAAGTTCAGCATAAGTGAGTGTTTTGCGGGGAATTTCAGTGCTAAAGCGCGAATAGCGTCGACAACAATGATTTTAAACTCATCAGAAATGTCATTCATAAACCCAGAGATTTGTTTCATCAATCTATCGACTGAAGCTTCGTTACCCGTCTTAAGAAGAGTAGTGATAGCGTAAGTAGAGATTGAACGGTTTGAATCGTTTAGCAAACTTTCCAAATCGATATTGCACACAGAAACTTCCTGAGGGTGATTCATGGCAAATTTATTCAACAGTCTGACAGCAGAGAAACGTGAAACTGTTCTAGGCGAGGATAAAAACAGTTTCAGTAAATCAATAGCTGCCGCTGTATGCTCAGGTCTAGCGTACTTACAATCTAACAAGCATTTAGCTGCTTCCAAGTTAACCATATCTGATTTATGCTTCAAAAAGAAACACAGATAAGGAATCAAATTCGGGGCCATAGCAGCGTCGTCATTGATGATACTAGCAATGAAACGAATAAGCAGTACCATAGCATTTGAGCACATAAGTTTAGTACGAGATGGCATTGCAGCTACGTTACCTGTTGAAGCTTCAAAACACTGTTGAATCATCTTCATCAGGGCCATCTTATCATGATTACGAATGACATACAGCAAGCCAATAGCATGATACTGTGTCATAGAAGTGGAAGTAAGTTTATATGCAGAATTAGCAAGATGGGCAGGGAATGGTTTATATAGTAGTATATTCTCTTGAATCTCATTCCCCCATCTTCTTACAACTTCCTTAGCAATAGGAACAAGATGGTAAGACGATACTAAAGCAGCAGAAGAGATACTTGGATATTTATCCACAATACAGTTCTTCATTAGCCTCTCAATTCCGTGAACTGTTGACGCGTCAATAACCCGGGAAAGAGTACGAATAGCATTTGGCTTATAAATAATGTCACTAGAGATTTGAATATCCCGCATAATAGAGGACGTCACCATTAAAACGTCTTCAGCCATTGATGACAGTTCTTTGATCGCCAGGTACACCATTTGCCGTAATCCATTATCCTTGTGCTGGAATAACTTTGAGATACTGAAAAACAATTTTGTAGCTTCAGTAGGAGGGAAACTCTCTCCGAGGTCAAGCAGATGCATCAGTTTGGCCAGTAGAATACGGCATTTCTTCGCTTGCACGGGCACAGCATTGAATTCTGATAAGCAGTCCTGGAAGACTGTCATCTTATCCAGAGTACCGGACTCCAAATCTTCATTTTTCTTGTAAGTCAGAGCAGACATTTTGGCTGGTTGGGAGTTTATCTTTCCACGTTATTTCAGGTTCTTCCAGGTTCTTTCCAGGTTCCAAAATAGTCAATTACGTATCAATCAATCAAAGAAATACCGTAGGATCAGCTATCTGCCTACTGATGGCTCAGCGCGTTCAGCCAGTAGTACTAATCCTCACCCTGCGTCTCCTGCCGCAATTCAGAACCACAACCGGAGGTCAACAGGATATGCCACGCAGTGTAGTGAAACTGCTAGCACTGTGATGCGTGTATTAGCAGTATTTTCCCACTCTTCTGTATCATCAATTGATTGCTTTGCTGTTCTCCATCCGCCTGCAACGCGTGAATGGACAGCAAAGGGCTTTCGGGGGTGCCGGGTAATTTTCGGGAGGCTTCGGAGGGGTGGGAAATGGGACACGGAGTTCCCCTGTATAGCAGTGGAAGGAGGGGGAGAGAATAGAGGGGTAGGATGGCGGAGGAGGTGGGAAGTGGTTTGGGCGTGGCGTTTTGAGATGGTTAGTGGGGAATATGGCGATTTTGGGGTGGTTTGAGGGTGGTAATTGAGGTTTACTGAGCAGGTTATGCGGTGTGGCTGTTGAGGTGGATGGTTTTTTGGATCACGTAATCTGGAATTTGGGGGTAGGAGATGAGATTGTGGAGCTACCTGTTATTGGACGGGAACTGAGCGGGGCCGAGCTGGGGGTTTTCTGATGGAAAATAGGATATAAAGGAATAACGAAGGGGAAATTGGATGGGAAATATACTAGTTTAGTATTATATGGGTAACTAGTTTGTTCTCCTCGGATTTCTGCTCTTCATGGTTACTCTTTGTAGGCGGAAGTCGGAGAAAAGTGCATCCAAACCAGCTTGAACCGAGCAGTAACTATGCATTTACAACCAGACGCATGGGAAATGAAATGTATTTAAACCTGATTATAAACGTGAGAACATTACCATCGTGAGGAGTGTTTAGGGAATGATACTATACATGAGATTTGCAGACGAGAGCCGAGCAGCCAGTACTGGTTCCCTGTCCTGTAGCTGAAGGCTCAAAAGATGCAAATCCTTGCATTTTATCCATTCAGCCTTCTGACAGATTGACCAACAGCTGGGCCAGGCACCTCCTTGTCGCGTCGTCATCGCGCAGAGCAGTACTGAACGTCCCATCCCGTAGAGGTTCCGGGAGGTACTGACGAAGGGCTTTACGGGCTTCAAGGTTATCACTCAAGCGCAAATAGCACCGAACAACGTGTTTAAGCAGCCGCGCAGTCTGCTGAGCCACCAACTGCTTCACCATGTTGGACAATACGTTAGCTACAGCGGAGAACCTTTCATAAGTTTGGCATACGTAGTTAAGTCCGGCATCGTCCATAAGTACTTTCTGTACAATGAAAATCGCTACAGTTTTCGATAATTCTGAGCTCGCTTCCATAATGCGGAGACACAGGGGGATGATTTCTGTAGTAAGTAGGAAATTAATAACTTCAGGGGAGTCATTCTTTACTAATGCGCCGATAACTCCTAAAGAAGTAAGCCGAAGATATTCAAAAGGGCGAGATTTCGAATTTGTATTCAAAAATGGGTAAAGGAAAAGCGGCATATACGCACTGAGAAACAAACTGCGCGTCTCATTATGGGAAGCAACGCACTGCATTAAAGCTAAAGCATTGCAAACGCGATTACTTGCTGATGAGCTCAAATTTGGTGGACTTAAATAAGGATACACACTTATAATCTCTTCAATCAGTGCAGTCATCACCCCAAACGAATGCCATAAAATAAGTGCTAAATCATCGTACTGTTCACGTTTCTTACCCAATTCCAACAGGGCCTGCTCTCTATTTGGCCCATATGCCAATTCTACAATCCATGCATAAACTTTCTCGTCGTCTAGAGACTTTGCGCCTGTCCCTGGCAGCCCCGGAGACGATCCCGAAGAGTTTAAAGACGGCGGGACCCGTGCAGCGGACGTCCCAGCGGGTCCAGGGATTGGTCCTGTCGGGATTGAAGCCCCAGGGGGTACAGAGGGCCTACCTTGCTGCGCCACAGATGATCCGTTGTTCATCATCATGTTCACGGGCATTTTGTTCGCCACATTGCCGTATTGGCCGACTTGTGGCTGCTGTACTTGGCCCATCATGGGGCCCGAGTTACTGTGAACTGGCATTGGCCCAGCGCCTGCTTGGCCATAGGAATTCATCATTTGCGGGTGGGACACATTTTGCGGGAAAGAATCTGTGGGGAACATTGTGGGGTTTTTCTAGAGGGATTTTTTTTCCGCGGTAGGCTGAGATTTTGCCCGCTTTTTGTGCTGTGTAATCCTGACAGGTGTCCAGTGGTTGATGGAGTATTTCTTTCTTAATGCTGATTTCTAATTAGTTTTCCAGTGAGAAGTGCGCTGCGCTATACGCTTTTCCAGGGTATATGTGAGTACAGCGCCGGCCTGGGGTCAAAAATGGGTATGCAGTTAGTGAGAAATGCTGATATTTTCCCTTATTTTGTCGGTATTTGCTCATATAACTTGACAGGTTTGCTGTTTCCTCGATGGCTCGGGCCTTCATATAATAGCTGGTTTGATTTCGTAATGGGAAATTCGCCGTACACCCATGCACGAATTTTGTATCAAATGAGCTTCGGGTCACTGAGGGATGAGATGAGATGTGAGGTGGGAGGGAGAGCGGAGGGAGAGCGGAGGGGTTTTGTGATTATGTAATCTGGGGAAGCGATACGGTCTACGCTGGTGGGAGGTGAGGTGAATGAGCGGAGAGAAATGGCTAGTATAATGAGTAGTAAATAGTAGTAAGAAGTTGGAATTTAGCTGGAGACAAGTTATGGAGTCTATGGATTTGTTGGAGTATTGTCGTAGTAGTTTGGAGGCGTGTAATGTGGGGAATAACTGCTGGGTATGATTGGACAATGAGTTGTAGTCTGAGTTGTGAATGACTATTTTCTCAGGCTGGCGATTCAAAAAATATATCACGAGACAATGACAATTTTTCGGATTATTTATCATTGAGCAGGCATATACATGTGCGTTTCAAGCAGTCCACGGTCTCTCGTTTTGGCATCGGAAGCGACTACCTTCTTTTTGGGTCAGGGCAGGAGGCCATTAGACCCCGTGTTGAATAAACTTCTTGGCCCCTGAGCAGCCGTGATAACAGATTCTCCGGTAATACTGTCTATGTAGCAAGAATACGGCTTGCTCCGTTCTAATTTGAAATGCGGCTCGATATACTGCTACATACTGTGGACCCCGATGCGACGATTCTGAGTTCCGTATACTACTAAACAAAGTTAGTGTTTACGCAAATTTCTGAGCTCATCTCAATACGCTTTACACAAACTCTAACCTTGTATCCCGATATAGTAAATCCTAATGCATCCAAGAAAACGTGTGTGCCCTAGCGGCTTAACGAGATTCCGAATAAAGATACTCAACGGGTCTTTTCAAAGGAACGGAGAGGCGATGCATAGCTAGATGGAAATATCTCGAATAATTTGTTTCAGGATCCAAACTGCAGGGACAGGCAAGGGCAGGTACCCTGCAGATATCTTTTTTCTTGCGAATATCCAAGTAGAGTCAGTTCGGAAACATGAGCAAGGGTAGGCATTGTCAAGTAAAGGTAGTAAAACTCCATCATTATGTCATTTGAAAAAATGGCTGCAGTTTGCAGTTCTAATTGCTTGCCAAGCCCACATGTTTCTAGGCTGCAGATTATGTCCATCATAGTTCTTGGCGTTGGAGAAACGGATTTTCAATCACTTTCAACCCGAGTAACTGTATTCTAGGTTCGACTACTACATGCAGGGAAACAACTAACTGGGACAAGCGTAAACCTTGCTAAAGTTAACCTTCCTTTTAAGGACTTGGCGAGGCTTTATTTTATTTTCTTGCGTACACACACGACTTGCTTTTTCTCCAGACCATTTTGTTCAGTCAGGTACTCCATGATGAGACAGAGTAGATGGTTTGATTGCAGAAGTCAAATGAAACCAGTTGTAGTAATATTCAGTTAAAGCAGCACCATCAAACATACGTACAAGTCAGCCTATTAACAATTGGAGTAGTGAAAAAGAAAACGTGAACTCTCTGTCGGAGTACGTTCATTTTGATGCCAATGAGAGCAATTATAGAGTAGATGATCTCAGTAAAACTCATCTTCAGAATTATTACACGTATCCGAGAAGCTGCAAAAATTATAGAAGCAAATCTGGGTATCATCTGTGGCTAACCAGCTTACAGGAGCTTTCAGCTCGGTTATACACGGTGCAAGTAAGATTCTGGGAAGATTCTCTTGTTAATATGTATTTTCTAGTTAGCATGTGGTTTCAATCTCCTACAAAAACCTCCTTCGCTGCCTGCTTACAATTTCAGTCTAAAATGTGATTGTCTCAGGCACCTAGTACGCGACCATCAACTGAGCCAGATACGGAGTACCATAGTTGTACTGGGGGCAAAAATATTCAACGGTCTTCCTGCAAGTCTCATCATTTTACTAAATTTTTGATTACCGCAAAAACGTGCATACTCGGTAAACGATTTAAAAAAAAAAAAAATCTTCAATATTCGCCGTACGTCCCCGGCAAGAATGAATTTCCAGAATATCCACGTGAAGTAAAATTTTCAGGGTTTGTAGGAGCAATTTGGATTTTCACAGTGAAGCAACGGAACTTTACGCTTTGTAGAACTGCAATTTCGAGTTGTGTGCTTCTTAGAGGAAACTTTGAGAGAACTCCGTTTTTACTTCGCCGCCGTTCAAGCTATTAGTAAGATATTATCAAAACTTCTGTAAGTACCTTGCGTATCATATAGGAACACTGTGATGTTTATGGAGCCAAAGCAGTAGAATCAAAAACTGAGGCAGTGGTTCATTTCCAGACATTTCCTTGTAGATTAGCTGGGATCCTCCTAGAGCATCCTCTGTAGTGGACGTCACAATACGTAGAAATCCCCCAGATGTTACGGTTTTATTTAATCTCATAGAGGTATTGCAACCTGCTACTGATTTTCTAAACTGCCCGAATATGATACTCATAGAGGTTCATGTTAAGCTGAGTCCTTCCGTACATCAAATTAAAGTTTGCACCTCTGTCGGTTCTCATTGATCTACATAGTGGAGTATCAGACTCGATAATGAGATCGATAGCAATGAAACCTGGGGTACTTCGGATCGCTGTGGAGTATTGTATCTCAATAATGAAAAAGTATAGAAAAAGCTTGATTAAATGAGTATGGGTGAAGATTGTCAGCAAATGATTAACACATAGGTGAGAATACCCTGAACCAAGCCAGAGAAACCGAGAGCAGTGAACACTTGAGTCCACTGAACAGGCCCACGCCATACTACTTGAGACCCCCCAAAATCACAGGAAGACTCCTCGTATCGTGCGGCGCTACAAAGCACGTTTTCCGCTACTCAAAAATAAAAACGAAATGAGTATTTCACCACGTTTAGGCAAATGTTTCACATCCTATGAGGCTGAGGATAAAGTGTACAGAGCATTTAAGGTTACGGTTTATAAACCTTATTCTGGAAATGCTTCTGGCGTAAACGGGATAAACCTTATACTCAACCCATTTTTTCACAGATTTTCCCAGCAGCCATGAGTAATATTCCGCAGTATCCAATATATAATGAGAGCTAACCCACACCTGTATTCCAAAGATTTTCAACTACAATTGTCTTCTCTCTTCTACACTTCCATAGACATCAAACAAACCTCTGGAAAGAAGCCTGCAGAGCATTGAACCAGAATACTTCTTCAACAATGGCTTTAGAACAGTTTGACTACATCTTCGCTATTGCGATGATATTTGCGTTCCTGGATGCTTGGAATATTGGAGCAAATGATGTGGCCAACTCTTTCTCCACATCCGTTGCCTCTCGTTCCCTCAAATACTGGCACGCGGCAGTTTTGGGATGTATCTGTGAATTCTTAGGTGCAGTCCTTGCCGGTTCCCGTGTTACCGATACTATCAAGAACAAGATTATCGACCCTAAGGACTTTGACTCCAATCCTGCCGTGCTGATGCTTGGAATGACTTGTGCTTTAGTTGGGTCCTCTATTTGGCTTACTCTAGCTACGAAGATCGGTGCCCCAGTCTCTACTACTCACTCAATCGTCGGAGCTATCTGCGGTATGGGCGTGGCTGCTAATGGTGCGTCTTCCGTGTCCTGGGGATGGTCAGGGTTCTCAAAGATTATTGCTTCTTGGTTTATTGCCCCCGCCATCACTGGCGGGTTTTCTGCTATTCTGTTTCTGAGTACCAAATATTTAGTATTGGAGCGCCGTCATTCTCTGCGTAATGCTCTTTTTGCTGTTCCTTGCTACTTTTTCGTCACATTTGCTATTCTTACTATGGTCATTGTATGGAAAGGTGCTCCAAACTTGCATTTGGATGATCTGTCTACCGGTGCTGTTGTCGGAAGTATTTTCGGTGTTGCTGGCGTGTCTGTTGTCATGTACTGCTTATTCTGGCTCCCATATTTCTACCGTAAACTTGTCCGGGAAGACTGGACCCTCAAGACTTGGGAAATCCTCTACGGCCCTCTCTTGTTCTACCGTGGAGAAGTTCCTCCTCGTCCTGAAGGAGTTTTACTGGTACGTGATTACTACAGGGGAAACAGATCTCAAGAAGAGGAAGAGGAGGCTATTGCTACTGGAAATGCTGTTCGCACTGGGCCAGCTACTCATGACAAGGAGGAGGAGAACGATTGTGAGAAGCTCAGTGAGGGGGCCCTTTCTGATACCCCGTCCGTTCCTGCTAACTTGGAAGGTGCTGAGAAGTTCAGCTACCGTGCTGCTATCAAGAGACCTACTCAGTGGCCTCTTCTATTGTGGAAAGCTTTCACCCATGGAGTCACTATTGATGTTATTGCTGCTCAGGCTGAGGACAAAGCTACAGGTCTCAGTCGGTTCCTTGGTGGTCCTGGTATTAAGGCGATGCATAAGAAGGCACCCAAGTACGATATCAAGACTGAACATATCTATGTTTTCTTACAGGCAATGACTGCTTGCACTGCTTCCTTCTCGCATGGTTCTAATGACGTCTCCAACGCTGCTGGTCCTCTGAGTACTATCTACCAGGTGTGGAAGTACAATACTACGGGATCTAAAGCTTCTGTTCCTGTGTGGGTTTTGGCTTACACTGCTGGTGCTTTGTGCATTGGGCTTTGGACTTATGGATACAATATTATGAGAAACTTGGGTAACAGACTCACTCTTCAGTCTCCTTCTCGTGGGTTCTCCTGTGAATTGGGTTCTGCTATCACTGTCTGCATGGCGACCCAGCTTTCTCTCCCTATTTCCACTACTCAGTGCATTGTGGGAGGTATTGTAGCTGTCGGGTTGTGCAATGGTGATTTAGGTGCTGTCAACTGGAGAATGGTTGCTTGGATTTACGCTGGATGGATCTTCACTACACCTTGTGCTGGTATTATTGCAGGTATTTTGATGGGTATTATTCTCAATGCTCCTCATTGGGGTGGAGTATATACTCTGTCTTAGGTGTGGGTTTCTGTTTATAGATTGTTTAGAGTAAAACTGGGTTGTCAATAAAAGGTTATTATGACTAGGAAGTAGGGTGTGGTTTGAAGGTCTATGGGACAACAAACTGAATTATGGACTACCATGTGAATTGGAATGTCACTTTTTCTTGTAAAATAACCGAACAACAAGCAATAATCGAACAATAGCTCGTCTCTTGCGCTGAGAGAGTAGAGCTGGAGGTTGAACCTCTGCAGCCTGCTAGAACGAAAAAAAAAAAACTCTACAAACGTTTCATGGCATCTACTAAGTATGCAGCTATATAACTCGTAATGAATATAGTTTATCTGAGATTAACCGATAATCTTTCGGCTTTTGGTATGACTAGTGGTGATACTTCCACTCCGAATCACGATTCTCAGCAACATATGCATTAGAAATCTTACCTGAGAGGTATTTCGATAAGCGTACTAGTAGGTTCAAACAGACTGCCGCAACCTGAATCCAAATCTTTGGTTCTAACAAAATACCTTCTAACAATAATTTATATAGTCTTATCAGAAATAATCATTAATTTTATTCTCTTAACAGAAAGAAACAGTTCGTAAATGCCTATAATGACCGTTTATATGAACACCACAGCCACCTTTATAATCAAATATGCAATCTAGTTCAGTTTCATGTGAGGAGTTTAACCTCAACTGTTAAACTCTGCATGAGGCTGCATAAACATGCATGACCTTTAAGAACCATATCCGAAGATATTGAGAACAATCCTGAGGAAAGGTCATGATTGCGCTCG
>JAKTRH010000121.1:0-40399 GCA_030579575.1 Sporopachydermia lactativora
AAAAAAAAAAAAAAAAAAAAAAAAAAAAAAAAAAAAAAAAAAAAAAAAAAAAAAAAAAAAAAAAAAAAAAAAAAAAAAAAAAAAAAAAAAAAAAAAAAAAAAAAAAAAAAAAAAAAAAAAATAAGAGAGACCAGAAAGTCGTAAAGACACATGAGAAGCCTATAATAAAGAAGGGAATCTGGAATCTGGAATCTGGAACGGAAATCTGGAATGAAAATCGGGAAAATGAAGCCGGAAAGCCACGAAACAGTAAATAACTGGCAAACAGAATAAAACAAATATAAAGAGTACACAAGCGGAAAGGATATAACACCTGGAAGGCCAAGAAAAACGCAATTTACGGATGGGTTTCAAAATTCTGGAAATATGGAAGAGAAAATATGTGGAATAACCATAATAAAGGGGTTCTAACACCAAAACCAGGACCCCATATAAACCGATATCACCTCTAAATACTATAAACTTACTTGCTTCGTACGTCAAATCATCATGGGTCGGCCCGATACCACCAGAAGTGACAACAAAATCATACTGTTCAGCCATGTACCTAACAGACCGAATAATATCTGCTTCGTCGTCCCCAACGACTTCAATTTTTTTCAGCTCAATGCCGAGGTCAAAACAGTATTTAGCATAGTACTGTGAATTTGTATCTACGATCTTCCCATTGAGAACTTCGTCTCCGATAATGAGGCACCCAGCGGTGCGGATCGGAGGTTTTGAAGCCATTGCGGAGTCCTTAGAGGCACAGAGTTGCGGAAATTGTGGCAAAGTGTTGCAAAAACAGCTTCTTGTGGCGCAGGTATCGTTTGATGAATCTGTGGTGCCGTAAATTTCCGAGAAATGCGGTAAAATTATGTCTTATGACACCCTTCCGAAGTCATCGGAATCGTTTTCCCGAGCCTCGGGAAAGAAGCCGGGTTGGAAGTGGGGGTGAGACGTTAGGTTGTGTAAATGATGAGGTAATCATATATGGGCTTCCAGGGGAGACTGATTTGACCAATCAGTGCTTAGAAAGAACCCACTGGACAGCAAAGAGGACGTTTTCTGGAGGATTTGGTGTTCAACTAGGTATTTCTGAGCACTTAGCAGTCAGTATATATCATTAATAGGCGTTCTGACTGGAGGTAGCGCTGTTCCTTGCGGGTGATTCACTATGCTCGATAATACGTCAAATAAGATTACGTCATCAAATTTGCTGTATGCCCTGACGGTCGGAGCTGTGAGATGTCAAAGCCCCTGATATTGGACGGTCGGAATTATAGAAAGTGCTCAATAAATCAATACAGTACACTCGCAGCAGACTTAAAAACTGGTTGAATTAAATACCTCGGGCCCCCATATCTCCAGCTATCTGCGTACCCATATTCGCTCATATGGCAGAATTATACTCTACTCAAACAAGGCAAATCTGTTCCCGTGAATACCGGAGATCTTAACAAATGACATAAACAGATGACATAATCACTCAATTTTGTCAGTCATGCGATCCCATGCAATCCTCTGCGAGATCCTGCGAGAACCTGCTAGAACTCGCAAACCTTAACCTTGCTCCCAATTAATCCCGTTTCCTGCCCATCGTCGGAAAAGATCAGCTTTGTTCTCTACTTTATAATCTATCAAATATTAACATAAAACTACCTCAATCTGCATGTTTTGTTTACTCATTTCAGTTCTTTATATAATAATCGAAACACCTATATTCCCCACATATTAACCCTGTGAAAATTATCCACAATGACGTCCACTTTCAACGCTGAAACCGCAGAGAACCTCGAAGACGTAAGCTTATAACCTCATCAGCTCATCTCTTACTATGACAATTATCAATACTAACTACTACGAATAGATCGAGAAACAGTTCGCTGTTAAAGCTGTCACTCAAGCTGGTATGTAGTAACTTATTTCCCCGAGGAAATTTTTCTAAACGCATTATTTATCGAGAAATCCTACTAACACTGGAAACAAAAGAAACCTACTGGAATCTGCTGAAAAAAATCCCTGGATCGAAATTAAAACTGACAAAGTACGTATAGAACTATTATTTCACTACTACTGAATTTTTTTTTACTAACATTTCAGGTTTGACGATGAGATTTTCGACGCAGTGCGTGAAGAATTCCCTGAATATATGGAACCGGAAAATGTGAAAACTATTGATGAAGAGAGTATGAAATCTCCTACTGGGAAAGAGAAGTGGAGAACTTTCATGAAAGAATTTGAAGGGAAAGTCGATGACTATAATTTTGGTACTCTGCTGAGAACTGATTCCAGTGCTGAATATGAGCAGGATACTACTATTTTTGGTAAGTGGAATGAGGGGAAGTTATGAGAGATATGAGAGTAATTAGGGGGTTATTAAGTAGAATGGATATCAGCAAAAGAGGATGTGTTTATTGGGGATGTGCCTATAGGGATAAATCTCTATCGAATGAGTCTCTATAGAATGAATCTCTAGAGGATATCTATCGTTATACGGATGAAAAATGGAATAGAAGAAGATATAAACTGAAACAAATACTAACTGAACAGTGCTGAGATTGCAATTCTACGCTATTGAAATCTGCCGTAACAGATACGGTCTGAACGATTGGATTCATAAAGAGGGTAAATAAGCTGAAGAGGTAGGAGGAAGCAGGAAGAAGGAAGAAGGAAGAAGGAAGGAGATATAAATGTTGTGTATCCTGGTAAATGAATTCTGAGTTATTTTTGTAGTAGTGTGATTAAGTAGTTGAAGTTATTTGAACTGTTTGAATGGTTTGAATGGTTTGAATAGTTTCAGTGGTTCATAAGACTAAGAAGACTGAGATTACCGGGTTGACACTTTTTGTTTGTTTGTTTCCCATTTGTTTTCTATTTGCTTCCACTCCAAGCAGAAATCTATCCTATGTTTCCATTACTTGAAGGAATAATTAATATCCCAATTACCACTTGTCACCTCTTTGAAAACTTCCTGGCCTACGTGATAGCACTAACATTCAGTTCGCTGATTCAAAATTAATTATCAACACTTCCGAGCTGCTTTTATGTCAATTATTTTTCAATGTTCCGCCGGTCAAACAATGCAAATTATGGTTCAATACTATACAAATAGATTGCGAAGGAGTCAGAGGGATTTATCCCTGCAATAATAATATGATTACCAGAAATCCGAGTAAATAATCGTTCCCTGTAAACCTATTGTGAATTTTCAAAAGCTTGCTCTTCATTAGATTTCACAGTATCTTACCATATATACTATGAGTTGCTTTTCTTCTCAAACTATTAGAGTTCTTTCTTTCCAAATAATCATATATATTATCTCGGTTTTTTTTTCTATCTCTTTTCTTTTTTACTCATTTTCGTCTCCACTCCTGTTAAATCTCCCCACTTCTCTTATCACCTTTCTAGATATTCCATATTCTCTTTTTCCTTTGAACTAACGTTTCCCACACACTTCAAAATGTGCTTTGCCAGTCTATTCAGCTTATTGCTACACACAGCACCAGCCATTCCCTTAGACTACCACTATCAACTGTTCTACAGCAATAACTTATGAATTGAGCATTGTAAGATCAATTAAAGACCTTATATCAACGCTTTCCTCTATATTGTTTTACTTCTTATATAAAAAAACCCATCCCCCATCCTATATAAACATCCCATCCCATTTCATTACAAATCATCATCATCATCATCAACAAAAACTACAGCAACAACTACGTCATCTCCTCTATTTTTCCTGCTTCTTTTCCTCCTCCTGTTTCCTCATCTCAAACTCAATAGTCAGCTTCGTCAGTCTTTTCACATCTCTAGCCAATTGATCCCGCACATCCTGCGAATATTTCACCAGTTGTTCTCCGGAAATAAACCCACAGTCCCGCGGGACTCCGACTTTCATATCAGCCACCAAATTCGGCCCGGAAGGCAATAATCGCAACGCCTCAACAGTAAAAGCCACCGGTTTCCCGTCAGCTGACCGAGGAGCAAATTTCTCCAACGATTCTTCAGCCTCAGAAAGCAGCGTTTGATACCTTTCATCACTACTGGGGATCACCCGATCGAGCAAATCCATTGTGGCGTTTTTCACTCCTTGCGCCCCAATCTTCACTACTAATGTGGATACAATCAACCCTCCAATCGCATCCAACAGCGGAACTCCGAGGAAATACGACCCGGAAATAGCCGCAAGCGCTACAATAGATGTCATACTATCTACTCTATGGTGCCAAGCGTTTACTGCTAATACGGTAGACCCTGTATTGTCAGCCACTTTCAATGTGGCTCGGAATAACCACTCCTTCACTATTATAGACCCCAAGGCAAGCCATGCCGCGTTTATATCCACAGATGCGGGATCAGCGGCCGCTCCGTGCGAATGTCCGTGTCCGAAAAGCTCCGACAACCAATGGACAATCTCCTGCGGCAGGAAAGGGCCAACCATAGTGACTAAAGAGCTCCAGCCGATGTTTATACCAGCGAACAGCAATAATCCCGACACTAAAACTGTCCCGAGGGTCTCAATTTTCCCGTAGCCTTTTGGGAACTCCGCTGTCGGAGGTTTTGTGCTGAATCGGACAGTGAATAGAGTTACAAAATCAGATAGCAGATCCGATAAAGAGTGAACAGCTTCTGCAAGCAGAGACTGAGAGTGGAAAACTACACCTCCAATTCCCTTTGTTACTGTCATTCCTACGTTTACAAACAGTCCTATCCATGTAATCCGGAGAACCGGGTTCTTGAAGATCCCGCCAGTTTCCGTGAGCAGCACGGAGTCTTCCGAGTGGTGGTGGTGATCGTGAATGAGGCTGAAGTGTTCATGAGAGTGCCGGTGGGGCTGGGAAGGGGAATGGGAATGGGAAGAAGAGTGAGAATGGGAATGCGGGGAAGCCGAAGTCTCCGGGGTTCCCGGATTTGCCGACTTTCCCTCCGTCCCGTCTGTTCCGTCTCTTTCCGCCGTTCCGTCCCTATCCGCCTTTCCCGCTTTCTCTTTCCCTTCCGCTCCGTGGGCCCGCCGTGCGCTCACCGTAAACTTCCGTGCTGGAGGCCCAATGCTGAAATGTACACCCGGCGCAGATCGTGTACCGCGGGCTCCGATACAGTATTGCCGAACATCCGTCACGGAATATCCGACGGCGCACGGGGATACCAAACGTCCTCCGAGCTGTATACCCCGCGGCACCACAGAACAGGACGCAGAAGGTACCACAGAAACAGCGAAAACCCGCGGAGAGCTCAAAGCCAGCAGCGCGCCGTGGCGCGTTGAGCACATCATCTTAGTATACTGTGAAACAGCAAAACAGAGTAATTACTAAGCTTAAAGGCTTCCTTTATCAAACCGGCAATATTATATAATCAGTTTCTTGCAAAGAGAGTGGAAATTTCGTCGATTTTCCCGTGAGAGCATTAGTTCGCAGCTCTGATAGTACAGTAAACTAGGATACGAATCAGAAGCAGTAGATACTTAGTAGGCTGTTCAAATAGAGGAAATTCCGTACTATTAACTTCTCCACCTGACCAAATTGTATGCAGTCAGGCTGTCAATTACGACGGAATTCAGCTTTTCCAGTTCAAAAGTTCTATTTTCCGCCCCTGAATCTCGGAGATTTCCAATATTCAGTGTTTTATTCGTTCACAACACTATAATACTACTTTTACCGAGATACTCCCTGAACACCACTGTTCTACTACAAAGTTCTGCGATCTATGCTGTTTTTCCCTTCCTATTTCCTATTTGCCATCCTTCAACCCGCAAAATATCCAGTATTTCCTAAGCTATTCCGATCTTCTGATTTCCCGCAGTAGCCGTTCAAAGTTCAAATTCCAGGGGTTTATCGCCGGGAATTTTCGTCTCGGAATGAAAAATTCGGGGAAAACCTCCGAGAGGAGACGCGATGTTCCAAAGAAGAAATTGTGATTACATAAACAGGAAAAGGCGATTATCCGATTAGATTTCTTGCCGTTTTTATATGGCTGAATCAACAGGATAAGAAAAGATAGGAAAAAGATAGGAAAAAGATAGGAAAAGGACGAGAAAAGGATATTAAGGGGACTTACTAGTTGTTTCTCCATGTTTATATTACGTACTTGGTTTATATAGTTTGAGCTCAGTAGGATTTTATTATATCTGTAGGCATTTTGTCTCCCAATATAAAGCTGAAATGCGTTCATTGTAGCATCCATGTTTCTATAGGTAAATCATGTCAATTGCAGTACTTTGAGATGACAGTTTATGAGGCAGGAAAGTTCTTATCAAGCGGGTTTTATAGGAAGCTGGAATTGCTTAATTAGTGGGCTATTTAGCTGTTCATTTGGTATAGTATATGGTAGTTTATATAGTAGTTTATATGGTAGTCCATTTACTAATTTCTCATTCAATGAAATTGCAAGACTTCCCGTTTGTTTTCTCTGTTTTTCTCAAAATTCCCTATCTTTTATCTTCCTGCTCTTCTCGTAGCTGATATTTTTTTCTCTTCTCTTCCCATTTCTTATTCTCACTGCTTACAGCTTCCAATATCACCCATTTTTTCAGTCTTTCCGATTCTCTCTGATTATTTTTTATTCCTTTAAATTTCCGCTCTTCCCTATACAAGCTGTCTTACAGAACAGAGTTGTAAAATCCAGAGATCCCATAGAACTCATAGAACTGGCAAACTTCCCCACAATCAAAATACAACAGGAGAAATTCGCTATTAGGACGGAGGAAAGGAAGTCAAAGGATACCGAGGCAAAAAAAGTGAAGAATAGCAATAAGAAACATAAGAAATAGCAGCTTTTCATATTAGTCGACTTCCTCTCTCTCATATGATTTTCCTCTTCCGAATTATTCATTTCTCCCGCTTCTCATACCCAAATACAGGAAGAAAATTCATTTCTTATTTCAATATTTCATACTTTCCCCTACTTTCTCAAACATTCCTCAAAACTTATCTAACCAGGAGTATTTCCTCTACTAAGAACACAGTAATAATTAGTAATTTTCGTAGGAATTTGTAGATTTTTTGGAACAGCCGAGGAGACACCGGAAATATCGTTTGGAGAAGCCAGGAATAACCAAGGAAAAACTGATCTCCACTTGATATCCTTATCCTTATCATAGTGCTCTGTCGTGCTTCCCTTGAAAATATGAGACTGTTATTCGGTCCTACAAGGCTCACAGTGGTTCCGTCAAGGTTACGAAATATCAGAATAAGATGCCTAGTCTGTCTTCATAAAGGATTATCCATATAGAGATAAGGAAGAGTGAAGAGGACGATAGGGAGTATTTGATTAAAAGACTCAGGATTATAGGATAGTAGAATTATAGGTATGAAGTAGAAGTGTTTTGAGTAAATACATACAGAGGCTTATAGGTTAATATATAAAAGACCAGATAGCAGGCTGAACTTTTACCTTCTTGACTCTCTCCTTAACTATCTTCTTAACTATCTTCTTAACTATCTTCTTAACTACCTCTTTATCACCATCTAATACCTTCTTACTAATGACTTACCAGTCACTATGTATCCCCTCTACGTATCCCCTCTACGTATCCCCTCTACATTCACCCCCTCACCTTTTATCCCCTCCACCATCCCCAGTCTTCTCTACACCCTTATTCACCTTGCTAACCCACTTTCTCATCTCATCATCAGAACACCGCACCACCAATTCACACCTCCCAGCTACAGAACGATCTCCACGCTGCAGCTTCTCCAAAACAGCAGCTACAGAATACACTGTAGCTTCTCCAGTTTCCCCTTCTCCCGCTAGTTCCGGAGGGAAAACAAGTACCCGACTGAGATAGCAAGACCGGAAAGTCTCGGAACAGACCATCCAGGGCGCAAAAGCAGCCGAATCTTTCCGTTCTTTCAACCCAGGCAGAGCTTTCCGTAAATCCAACCTCATATTCATCTCATTTACATACACGTGGTTCGCGTAAGGTCTCAGCCATTGCATATCTTCCCGTTTCCCTTCTTCAACCCCCGCAGCGCAACTCAACACCAGCCAGGACACGTCAAACAGCGGCGGGACTTTCCGACGGGCCAGCCACTGCTCGGCTTCAAATCCGTGGCTGAGCCAGTGGCGCGGGGCAAAACATACACCTTCCAGTACATTGAACCCGAGATTTATTGCCGAAGAGTGACATTTCGGGTATTTAATCACAAATTGGCCCGGATGTTGTCTTATAGTGTAGCATGGAATGTTTTTCGATCGGAGGAATTCGGGTGTGAGGAAAATATCCGAACCACAAGTGCCAGACATATCTGCTGCGCCACATTCTAAGCCACATTCTGAGCCACTCTTTCCAGCATCCCTCAACAACGCCTCAAACCGCTCAAAATCAGCCCCCGGAACACTATACCAGACCCGCGTATCCCCTAAATGAGAATACACCACCCGCGGGAGGAAATGATCTTCTGCATACCACGTTTCGGTAGCAAATAACATTCCTACGTACAGCCACGGCTGCGCCACAGCTGGGGCGCACACGTCTAAATACCGTAGCAGCTGATCGTCCTGTAGCGGGAAACAATTCAGATTCCAAGGATCCACTACTTCCGGAGTTCGGAATCCTCTTTCTAGCGTAGGGAAGCCCGAGCCGTGGATACTGGTGTGGATATCCCATCCGTATTCGACTTCTACTGCTTGCGACAGGTCTTTTACGCATTCCCAGTATTCCGTTTCCAGTTGATCATCGGAGGCTGAAGTGGCTGAAGTGGCTGAAGAAGCGGAAGTCTTTGCGGCAAAGTAATTCTCCTCAAATTGCCGAGATTTTTCAAAAAACTGTTTGAGATTGTACAGCGGGGCTTCGCGGGTGTCGTACCGGGAACTTCCGAGAGTTTCCAGGCCGCGGGCCCAGGAGGAGGACGGAGAATCCGACGGGAAGCGGGACGCCCGGCGGAGTTCGTGTTCGCCGGCTTGGATTCGGGGGGCAAAAGTGGCGAGATTGGCTGAATTTTTGGTAGTAGAAGAGGAATTGAAGGCTGCGCCACAGGCTGAGCCACTACTGGGGACGGGAACTGTGGCTGAAGTGGCTGAGGTGGCTGAAATGGCCGGAAACGTATTCGATGATCCCAAATCCGGGTTGCCGGTAGCGGAATCGGTCTCTGTGTCCTCCTTTTTAACCACTGACGTCACATCCGAACAATCCGAGCGAATTCTTTTCCGAGCCGGTTCTGCGGAACAGTCAACGGAAGCCACAAAAGTCTTAGATCCCGTTTTTGTAACTCCGATTCCGGAAAGGCCGAAAAACTCCGAAGTTCGGCACCTGTCAGCCTTGCCGCTCGGCCCGTTACCACGTTTTGTACCCTTTTCATTTTCAGCCTCTAAACGGTCACCCGGCGTACGGCACAATTCAGCGGACTTGCCAGAATCAGCAGGGACCACAGAATCAACAGTTTTGTGTTCTCCGAGACTCTCCGCCGTCTCGTCGTTCTCTGCCGGTTTGTGCCATGTAACAGCAGCTGTTTGGCCACCCGCATTTATGCTGTTTGTGTTATCTGTGGTTATATCAGCAGTGTTAGTAATTTCGGCAGTTTCGGTATTCTCACGGGACGATGGATTTGTGGCTTTCGGGCTTTTAGGTTCCAATATTTTCCCGTTCCGCGTTGCTTTATTATCCGATTGGATGGCCTCAGTTGTAGGGGTTTGTGGATTGTTGTGAGATGTCGGATTTGGGTTACAAACAGGTAAATTTGTGCTAGTTTCTAATTTTGTGTCTCCGGCATCGGCAAGCCGGGCGGCGGAAGATGCCGAGGCGGTGGCTGTGGAGGCTGAGGACTCGGATTTTTCCATGGGAACGGATTTATGGGTGTCAGCTTCGTTTTCTGGTTTGTGGACTTTGGGTTCGGGTTCGGGTTCTGATTTGTGGATTTCGGGTTTAGTTTTGTGGACTTTGGAGTCATTTTTGTAAACTTCCGCTTCATATTTGTGGACTTCGGATTGAGTTTTGTGGACTTCCACTTCAGCTTCGGCATCGTCTTCGGCATCGTCTTCGGCATCGTCTTCGGCTTCGGCTTTCGCCTCAGCCTCAGCCTCAGCCTCAGCCTCAACCCGATCCCACACTACCCGACCATACCGCGCCACATGCTGATCATACGGATATATCAACCGGAAATACGAAGACTTCAAAGAAGTAGACAGAGAAGTCATAATCTTCCCACTATACCCCAATTCCCTACCAATCTGCGCCCACAGCTTCTTCTGACACACCACATGGAACCCGCCTCGGAGCTGAACGCCGTTCCGAAGATGGTACAAATCTAATGCTCTTTTATCTATACTCGGAAGTCGAGCTATGGAAGTATTACGTCGTTTATGGAACTCGTTTAACTCGTATAGAAACTCCCGTTTAGCCTCCTCGGCATCTTTCAACGCATTTAGAACCTGCCGTTTGGTTTTGAACCACGCCAATTCCGTGTCCAACGCAAAATTCACATTCCAGCTCAACGGGGGGATGATTTTAACCATCCCGTACTTCTCTCCGATAGGACGGAGTTTATCAAAGTACGCCCCCGGATTTTGAAACTCTTCTGCAGACGGGCGGAACGTCGGAGCTTCCGGGAGGCTCAGCGGGCCCGTAGATGTGGCTGAGACGGAAGCGGAGACGGAAGCGGAGACGGAAGCGGAAGCGGAAGCCGGAGCAACGAGATTCTCCTTCACGTCGTTCTTCGTAGTGACTAATGCGAGGTGGAGCGGCGGATTGGCCCGAGATCGGGATTGCGGATACGTAAACGGGTTATAGTGGTGGGTGGACGTCGGCTGTGGTGGCTCGGCACGCACCGTGGCAGGCCGAGAAGCGGGCCGAGGAGCGGGCCGATGGCGGGGTTTAAGCCGAGGTAGGAGGATAGATGTGGCAGTTGTAGAGAAGTGTGGCGCAGCCGGGTGTACCAAATCGGGTAATTCTGAGCCACTGGATGGAGGGGTATCCATGTGAATTGTCGGATGTTTCCTTTCGCGGGCATTGCGGGGTTTGGAGGGGTTGGAGGGATTAGAAGCGTCGGAAGAGTCGGAACTACCGGAAATCACTTCCGATGAACCAGAAACGTTTGTGGACAACTGCGGATCATCCGGCGGAAATTCCGAAGATCCCGAAGATCCCGAAAATTTCGGAGATTCGGTGACTTCGGCCATTTGCTCAATACCGCTCCACAGAGTTACAAATACACTGAAAAGCCGAGGGGAATCAACCGAATGGGATCAGTACGGTCGCTTACTGAGACACAGAAACTTCCAAAAACCGGGGTACTACGGCAAACAAAACCATAGCAAACGTCCCATTCGCATCCGCAAACGTCGGAAGTGCCGGAATAACTTCCGCTGGACACCCGGAAGCGGGAAAACTGGAATTCATGTTCGGCATTACCTGCAGGTGGATGCAGAGTTGACGCGCAAATATGCATAGATTTTTATTATAGTAATTAGTGATTACGTAATACCCATTTAATCCTTTATCACATGTAGTATATCTATACTTTTCCCCCTTATATGCCCGGACATCACGTGACAGGTTGCTCTATCAACAATCGGATCAAAAATGGTGTCTTAATAATTTGTTTGTGTAACTTACTTTATTAATTTTAACCGAATTCCGAGATTTTCCTCAAAATTACCACAAATATATTACCGAAATATACACAAACACGAAATAATATCTTCCACAAAAAAAAAAAATCCCGATCCCCTGTGATTTCACAGGATTTGTACCCCCTCCTACACTGCTTGAAACTCATCTCGGCTGTTCGGGCCGTGCCACAATGTCAGTAATTCGGCATGCCGCGCCGCCCTCCTGACATCTCGGCATTTCCCCACCAGGGCGGGACGGCTAAGCCGCCGACCACATGGCTCATCGGAGACTCTCGGGGATCGGCTGATTCCGTTCCGACAGTCTCAAGTGGATCCCGATCATTTGATCCTTCTTTTATGCGGCCCGTTGACCCGAATTTTGACCCAAATTCCGAACCGCCGTTCCTGTTGGGGGAATCTCTATCCCTCGGCTCCACAAACTCACCCTCAGCTCCAATTCTCACTCCAAGCGACGCTTCAACGGCTGTAAAGGAAACAACCGAAATAAACTTGGAATACAACCCGGCAACGGGCCGAAAAAGACTAAATTCCTATGAAATTCTCCGAGAAATCGGCCGCGGCCAACACGGGAAAGTGAAAGTTGCCCGAGAGTTTGATTCAGGTAGATTTGTGGCTATAAAAGTCATTGATAAAGTCGGCAGACCTCGGCTCGGGAAATCGGCAAAGCCGAACGCTCAACAGGAGAAGATTAAGAAGGAAATCTCCATAATGAAGAAATGCCGTCATCCGAATATCGTACAGTTGTTAGAAGTTATAGATGATCCGAGGTATAAGAAGATATATCTTGTATTAGAGTATTTGGATAAAGGAGAGATTCAATGGCAGCGGCTGATATCGGTGGATTCCAATTGTGTACAAACCCAGCAAACCCCGCATGCCCCGCATAATCCACAAACATTCCAAACTACCCCGCATTCCTCTTCCCCACCCCCACTCGTAGCAGCTCCAGCAATGGACATCCGACAAGTACAAGCAGTGCTCCGAGACGTACTCCTCGGCTTAGAATACCTGCATATGCGGGGCGTCGTCCATCGGGACATCAAGCCGGCTAATTTGCTGCTTTCGCGGGACAATCACGTGAAAATCTCGGACTTCGGCGTTTCCTTTGCTTACCCCGCGGGGGAAGGCGGGGCAGGGGCGCTGGAATTGGCTAAAACGGCGGGCACTCCGGCATTTTTCGCCCCGGAACTCTGCTGTACGGATTTGCGGCAAAACAGGCCGAAAGTGTCAGCTAAAATCGATATTTGGGCCCTCGGAGTGACTTTGTACTGTTTATTATACGGCCGAGTTCCGTTTATGGCCGATTCGGAGTTTGAACTGTTTTCAGTCATTTGTGAAACTCCGTTACAAATCCCGGATGAATCGGAAGTTTCTCGGCCTTCTAGCGGATCTGCCGCGGTTGATAGCGCGATGGTGCCGTTAGCAGTAGATTTATTATATAGAATGCTAGAAAAAGATCCTCAAAAACGGATCGAATTACAGGAAATTAAACGACACGCGTTTGTGTTATACGGATTACAGCGGAATTGCTCTTTGTACCGGAAATTAACTACTCCGCAGGTTGTAGCCGAGGATTCGGAGTTTAGCGAGTCGCCTGGGGGTTCAGGCTGTTCCGCGGGTTCCGGATGTACCGGGGGTTCCGAGAAAAGCCGAACGGAAGCCGAGAATGCCGAGAATGCCGAGAATGCCGAGAATTCCGGGAACTCCCATACTGTGGCTGAAAAATCCGTAGACTGCGCTGAGAATTCTGTGCCGTTGCCCGAGTCTGCTTTGGGTATACGGAGCCGCTGGAAGCGGAAGATTATTAGTGCTTTTAGGAAAAATCGTAGTGGCAAAGCCGAGCCGAAAGCCGAGCCGAATAATGAGCGGAAAGCTGAGCCACTTGTGGCGCATACAGGGTTTGTGGATACTACGGAAACTGGAAGCTCGGAGTTGTTGCGTGCTGTTTCGGCTGTTTCGGTCAATTCGGAAATTTCTACTAATTCCGATCTTTCCGCTCGCTCGGCTTCTTTGGACCGTTCGGCCCTTTTGGCTGCTTCAGCTGCTTCTTGTGGCTCCGCTGGTTCTCCTGGTTCCGAGGTTCGGCCCGATATTCCTGGTACTTCGGAGCATTCATCCGCTACAAGCGTTGTAGAAAATCCCGGTACGGAAACTCCAACAATGCCGCGCATGGCTTCGTCGTCCAGCGTACTGAATCTCCACGGGATTCTCACTGGCGGGTCTCCTAGGAGGAAAGCAGCAGATCAGTTGTACAAATCTATGAGGTAGGAAAAGTATTCTAGAAGGGTGGAAGATAGCAGTAGGATTAGGATTAGAGAGGATTATCAGTCAGTTTTAGTGTGTAGTATGTTTATGTGAAGCATGGAGTTTGTTGATTTAATAGCGGGTTGAATTGGGTATTGGAATGATTATTATTTGCATAGTACATTGAATTATAGGGAATGGGGAATATCATATAGCGGTTTTATACATTGTAGTATGTAAATATGGGTAGGATGATGTTTATAAGTTGGATATCAGACTGTTTGATGAATGCAATTGAAGAAATTGGAGTAAATGGAGTAAATGGAGTAAATGGAGTAAATGGAGTAAATGGAGTAAATGGAGTAAATGGAGTAAATGGAGTAAATGGAGTAAATGGAGTAAATGGAGTAAATGGAGTAAATGGAGTAAATGGAGTAAATGGAGTAAATGGAGTAAATGGAGTACTGAGAGTTCAGTAGATGAATAATAAAGACTGTTTTATCTATCAAGAAGATGCTGTATTGATGGTTGGTGCTTTTGAAGTAATTATGGCCTATTTCATTGTCTTGGAACAAAGGAATGAATCTTCAAGCTATCAGGAGGGTAATATATGAAAATAGCAAGAAGGAAAGATAGGAGTTTTACCGTCAAACCATTCAAATAGGACCAATATAACTCTCAGAATAATTGCACCTCTCTCTTTGATAAATTACTACCATCCTGTTAACAGCAGAAGCTTTCAATTAGTTATTGACATTCTACAGACGCCATTTCTTAAAAGAAGAGAGGCATTGGAGAGTTCTTGAGAGTTTAAAATACTAGTTTAATTTTTTTGAATGTGCTAAATCTGACTGACTTTCTTATTCACACTCACCGCTGGTTTTTGATAATAGAAAGCTCATTGTAGATATTAGTAGGCAGAAGAATGAAGAGATAAAACAGAAAGATAGAGAATGCGATGTCTTCCCTGGTGTTGAAGTTTCAGTTCCATATAATATAAAGTGGAATATCTTTTGCTATCTCACTTTAGATTTTAGGTATCTTCTCTTGATACCCTGTTTGTTTCCTTGATCAGGGTCCAAAAATTCGGTTTATTTTCTTTTTTTACCACGCACTACTCTTCCTTTTCCCTCTTCTTTCTTTCTACGCTTCCTACGCATCTTTCATACAACTTCAATTTCAATTCTCTGAATATACCCAATACTTTCGCAATACTTTCGCCGTTTCAACAGCCTTCAATTAGCAACATCACTAAATACTATATACGCTCCCATCATTTCTGTGACCCTTGGCAGCTCTCTTAATATATTCCTCTAATCCAATCTGTTCATACTTAACTCCCAGACCATCGGCAATCTTCTTACCCAAATCCCCATCCAGGAGTCCAAACATCTGGGCAATAATCTCCTTCAATCCTGGCTGTTTCACACTCGAAGCTTGGGCCACAACATTCTCAACGAACCGTTTCTTCTGCCCGGCATCAAAAACCTTCTGATACAACGCTCTGGGCTGTTCCAGATCCAATTCTCCCACTCCAGACAGATACAGGAAACTGGTTGCTTCCCATATAGAGTCTTCCTGTCTTTTCGCAGCCGCCATCTTCTGCTGTTGTCCCGACTGCGCCTCTTCTGCCGCAGAAATGGTTCCAGTGTGCCGAGTATCCACTTCTTTAATCTTCAAAGCCTTCCCTTGCTGCGCCACATATCTCATAGGCCGAATAGTAGAGATATAGTTAGGTCTGTTGCCCTGACTTTCAAATGCCATCAGCCCGTCGCGCTCAAAGTTCCCAGCCAAAAACGGGCATCCACTGCCTGCAGTGAATGGCCGAGCCCGGTTGATCGGCAGCTGCTGGTAGTTCGGCCCGAGACGGTGCCGATGAGTGTCGGGATATGAAAACAGCCGAGACTGCAGCACAGGATCTCGGCTCGGCTCAATACCGGGAACTAAATTCCCTGGACTGAAGGCGATTTGCTCAATCTCAGCAAAATAATTCTCCGGGTTTTTATCCAGCACAAAGCGTCCAAACTTCCGCAGCGGGAACTCCTTATGAGGCCACACCTTTGTGAGATCAAAAATAGAGTATCGGAACGATCGTGCCTGTTCCGGTGTCATAGTTTGCACATACAACGACCAGCTCGGTTTTTCGCCCGATTCAATCGCGGTAAACAAATCCTGCGTCGTCAGATCCGGTGCCTTGCCCATCATCTCTACCGCTTCCGGCCAAGTCAAATTCTGTACTCCACCGTCTGCCTTGGCGTGTATTTGAACATATGTCAGTTTCCCCTCGGCTGTAAGCATACAGAAGGTGTGTCCAGAGTACCCGTTCATGTGCCGAAACGACTTGGGTGTTCCCCGATCACCAAACTGGTACACTACCTGGTGTATACATTCCAGATTCTGGACATAGTAGTTCCAGGTGTGTGTTGCGTCGGTATTTTGGTTCAAATGAGTTTGGGGATCCCGCTTTTGGGTATGAATAAAATGCGGGAACTTTACCGGATCCCGAAGGAAAAACACCGGGGTATTGTTGAACACCCAGTCCATATTTCCCTGCTCTGTGCGCATCTTGATGGAAAACCCACGGGGGTCCCGGGCAGTGTCGGGAGACCCGCTTTCGCCGCCTACTGTTGAAAATCGCATAGTAATTGGACATTTGTAACCCGGAGATTGCAGTGGCGCAGCACAGGTAATATCCGATAGAGATTCAGTCAGCTCAAAGTATCCATGGGCCCCGGCGCCCTTTGCATGAACCACACGTTCAGGCACACGTTCGCGGTCAAAATGGGCCAAAAGGTCCACCATATGAGTATCCTGGAGCAGCAGGGGACCGTCAGGCCCGGCCCGTTGCGCAGCATACGGATGGTGCGGGTAGGGAACGCCGTTAGCTGTGGTATACACGGCTGCTTCCGAAGGATTGTTGAGAAGTTCTTGAGAAGCCATTGTAAAAGATCAGAATAAAGCGGCTTTTGGAATCAACTAGAGAAGTTCAGGTTGACAAAGCGACGAGTACTTTGTACTTGATTAGTGAAAAACTCGAAAGTCTGTAGGTTTTGCTGGTGAATATTGTGGTTATTGAATTTATCAGATTCAAAGAGGCTTACAGTTAGATCAAGTTCCCTCTTTTCTGATATTTGAGTTATTCTGTTTTTCAGTTCCTCAGCTCTGTCGATGCTCAGTCCCACAGGATTCACTCTGGTTCTTTTCTTCCTTCTTATACTTTCCTGCTTACCAACTCTCGGCCTTCCATTGGCTTTCCAAACAGTTCGAGACCTGCCTGTCATAATGGTGTCATCAAAGAGTATTCCAGCCAAAGCCGGTGATGTCAGCAAATCTGGGGAAGATGAAATATAAGATGAATGATAAATGGAACAGAGACGTAATGATGGATATCGAGTATAGTGCGGTAAGACATTATTAGACCCTGATTTGTAAACCAAATAGTGTAATTGGTTATTTCCTCACTAACTACTGTCAGTAATTCATTGAGTTTGAGTGTTGTTAGTTAGCAGAATAGTAATAATTCTACGCAATTGTCATCCGAGCCGTACGAGCTGTGATGTCACCGAGGCGAGTTGTGGAGTAAAGTTTATGCATGAACAAGCGAGTGACGCATGATTGCCATGTTTGTAATTTGAGTTTACCCTAAGAGACGTTTAACGCATCAATTAATTTAAAGTTACGTAAAGCTTATTCAGAGTTTTCTCATTAATTTAATCCATCGGGTTGTCATATTGTGTTGTACACTTTCAACACAAGGAAGTACTGCTGAACCTGTTACTTGTAATGATTTACGCATTACATAGCATGTGAACTTACAGAAGTCCTAAGAATGATTCGGGTTTTGAACGCTAAAGCGTATTGGGCTGCGACAGCTACGGCAGTCGGGAAATATCCAATTAGGGTTTGCTCCAGATGATCTGCTAAACGTTTGTATAGCAGTAAAAGGTAAGCGGCGATACAAGCAAAGATTAGAAAAAAGAATGGCATATCCAGCTAAGCAGAGATCACGCAAATATTGCGTATTTCATATATTCACAGCTGGGATATCCTGGGATACTACACTCTCCACCATGCTCATTATGCACTTCTTTTCATACCTGCATACGATTGCATATTAGTACATACTCTTACATCATGATCGTCTCCGAATTTCTACCCATTCGTCATATAGCGGAAACCATATATTCCTTGTTAAGACTCTTGTCCGGAGACTCGGGATGATGAGATCGGAAAGTCACAAAAACGCCGACGCTTGTTGGGCAAAACAAAAAGAGTACAAAAATGATTCCGTAAACCCTCGGAAACCACCAAAAATCTTCAGAGATCAAACAGGAAGAACCGCAAAACAACTCAATTTTCCCGTTTACAACCGGAACAGCCGAGCTGCTATCCCACACTATAGATTGTGCCATCAAGGTACAATACTTCCACCAGCTGTCCTGACAGTTCGACGGAGGCTCGGCAATCATCCCGCGCAGTCCGGAAGACAGCGGAATGTCCATAGGACACCATAAAATCCTAAAATTATTTATTGCCTTATATTTCAGACAATTGAGACGTAGTAAAGTAGGAATTCAAGTAGAAGACCCTTGAAATGTCCATGTTTTCCATATTTCTAGCAATTCCATTCCCACTTGGGCCAGCCGAGAAAAAGCGGAACATTCGAGTCGACACAAATCAGTTTAAACCAACATCTCCAAGTGTACAAACAGAATATGCTCCTATGAACCCCTCATCCCCTTAAACCCCTCAATAGCCCCTCCCCCTCCATTTCCTCATACATCTGCTGCAATTCGGGGTTATCCGGCAGACCACCGGCTGCCACAGATTGCACAATAGTTCCCCGAGCTTCCGCTTCGGCCTGTAATTTACCCCGAGCGAGTTTCACAAGCAGCCCGTCGGTTAGTTGGTTTACAGCCGCGGCAATCACAGATGCATTTGTAAAACATTGTAAACAATTACGCAAAAGCTGTTCCGCGTGGGTTTCCCGCTTGTGGAAGCCGATAAGTGATAATTTTAGTAACTCAATATTACCCTTCTGTATATAAATTCGGGATCTTTGTAATTGTAACTCCGATTTATCAGATTTTGTACTCATTTCGGCATCTTTCAACGCTTTAACCGCTTTAGTAAGAAACCCGGAAGCCACAGAAAACAATTCCCATTTAATTTCCGCTTCAAATTCCCCGTTTCTGTCATTGAATCCCAGTAAAGATTCCGCTGCCATACAAAACCTATCAGCATTATCAGTACTTTCGGCATTACCGAACTTCAAAACCGCCCCATTTTCATGCCATTCGACTTCCGAATTCGTCCACAAGGCTAATAACTCCGGCAAAGTTCGGCATTGTAATGAAATCCCCCGCAGCACTTGGTTTGTGCTCCCGTCAACTTCCGCCGAAGTCAAAGGCGGAACCTGAGTTACCGAATCCCGGTTATAGTAGTAAACAGATTGTAATTTGTGTATTTCCGTTATCAGCCCCGCCAGCCGAGCGGCACAAAAGTCATCGTATCCGAATTGATCCGCGTAGTCCACCAGACTGTCAATAGCGGATGTCAGAGTATCCAGGAGCACAGAAGGCGTTGCAACGTCCCGAACGGCAATGTAGTCGGAATCGGATGAGTCTTCCGAGATTTTTTCCGACAAAATTTCCGGTTTATCCGAAATATTGTTGAATTCCACTAAACTTGCTGCGCCACTTTCTGAGCCACCAGCCGAGCCACCGGCCGAGCCACCAGACACATTAAACAATTCCGCCGTTTGTATTTCATAGCACTGCGCAAAAGCCGCTAGAGATTCCTCAAAATAAGCTCGGCTCGCCGCAATTTCCCCCGCTGAGTACGCGGAAGCCGACAATTCGTCCAGCACCAACGCCCGATTATAGTGAATATCCCATGCTGAGCCACCAAATGAGCCACCAGCTGAGCCACTTAACGCCACAGCTAAATCATGCACAAACAAAATCTCCTCTAAACTTAAAACCCCGCTCTCGGGAGTTCCCCATTTCACAAACACATCGCATCTCACCTCGTCTCCGAGCACATCGGCATACTCCTTGATAACCCGAGTGTACACATTGAAAACCAGCCGGCTCAAATTATAACTAGCGTCGGCAGAAGTCTCGTTGAAGGGGATTTGAGACGCCAGCCCGCTAGCCGATTCACCATTTCCTCTCCAGGTTTTCACCGGCGGGAGTTGAAGAGCTCCGAGGTAGAATTCGTAGGCCCTCTGGTAGAATCTGAGTGCTTTCTTTATATCAGAGGATAACCAGCGATCGCCTGAGTTTTCCTCGGCAGTTCCTTCTATGAGGAGATCTTCAGGGGTGCGAGGCGCAGCAGGGTGAGAGGATTTCGGTCTTCTCCGGTGGCGCAGTGGGATCATTGGAAGTGGCAGTTGCTGTGGCTGAGAGAGAGATTAGCACGGAAAATTGAATAAAATGCGGGATACAGCGGGATTGAAGGAAATTGGACACTCGAATGTGAGTCTCTAAGGCGATCAAATCATACAACTGAGAGATGGGTGGCTAATGGGTGATTCTATGGATGAAATAGGTGGATGAACTGTCGTCGGAATTGTGAAAGGATGCTCGGATGTGAAAATATTTGTGGTAAGTTCGGCCCGAAAAAAGCGTTCGATGCCGTTTAATGAGATTTGGAAAATACGATTACGTAATATGATAGGAATTAGAGTTTGAGTGGTATATTAAAGTTGAGAACTTTAAGTTGTTCTGTAAAAGTATGAATTTCTCAAACAATTCACTGATACCAGCAAGAGGGCATTCATCTAACTTTTAAATAGCTTCTATATATGTAAACGTTGGATTTAATTATTCCTTTTTTCTGGATATTTGCTGACTCGGCGTTACAGGACAGGGGTGAATACCGAGCTGGGTTTTTCTGGAAAAAGCTAAAGGAACTTAAGGGCAACGATGCGATGCTGCCGCGCCTTTATTGCAGATGATTTGATTGAATAGCATGTAATATCTATAAGAGTATACCAGATTGTTGAATGCCTTCTCAATAAACTCATCATGGAAAATTGCTAGAGCCTTCAGAACCGTTGCATTGCACACAAACAAGGTTTATGCACAGCAAAACGTTACATCTGTATTAGGAATGTGAACTTTCCAAACCAAACCTTGGAATGAAGGAGTAGCACGATGTGAGCACAATATATAGACTACTATTGCTGTTAGTATCCTGGATTCTGAAAGTAATAAAACGCAAAAGTGTAAAGACTATAAGTCTCTTACCGAAAAGCACAATCTCCAAATAGCAGACTTATTGTGAAAATAAACAAATCACTTCTCGCAATAAGGTTTACTCTGACCTTAAATTAAGTTCCAGAACTCTTTAAATTCTACAGCTAAAAGTACAATGAAATAGAACAGCCATTGTTCATCACCACTACAATTCCTATATTTTCACCACAACTCCAGCCAATTATCACATTAATAATTCCTAAATATTTACAAAAACTCCATCGGACCCATCCAAACACGGGAAACCCTCAGAACCGCATAATTACTTCACTTCCCAGTCCCATCATCTTCTGCTGATCCAAACCTCTACAATTTTAATGGCAAATTAAATATCTTCATTCATATACATTTCATCTTCTGACTGCAAAAAACCTCCGCTATATGCGACAACTAACTTTCCAGCCAACATCTGTTTCTATTTGCTATACACATCCTTCTTCTCTCTTAATTTCACTTGTCAGAATTCGAATTCCTCTGATACAATCGGGATCTCATTTCCCGTCTTTACATACCTCGCCTATTTCTCTTCCACCTATTCCGTTGAACTCAGACAAGCAATTTCATCCTTCTCTCGTTTTGTTACTCCTTTTCTCATCTCCGTTTATCCTCTGCGTTACCCATAGAACTAAAATGCTATTCACATCATCCTCCTATCCACACTTCCTACATCATTTTTGTCTCATCTCGGCCCGCGCCACAGCCTGCGCCACCAACTCCTTCCTGCGCGCCACAGTCGGCTCGTAGACTCCTCTGTAGAAATTACTAAGATGTTGCCGCCTCAGAACACATAAATGCTCGAAAAACAACATTTCCACCCTCTCAGTAAGCGAAACCTCTTCCGAACCTGCTGCGCCACCGCTACCGCCCAGCACGTCAGGTTCCGTTAACCTCGGGAATAACTGAAGCTTATTTGTAAACAGCCCGCTATATTTCGGCTGAGCTTTCAACCTATACAAATGGAACAAAGACCCGGCATTTTGACTCAAATCAATCCCCTGCTGCGCCACATCAAAATCATGCGATCGGTACATCTCGGGGAACGCCACAACTCGCCCAGAAAGGAAATTCGCATCCGCCCCTGCTATCATATCCTCTTTCTCACAACACTGGAAAGCGGAAAGCACAGTATTAAGCAGCAATAGCAGTTCCAACGGCAGCTCTTTCTGAATAGTCGTTAAATACTCCCGAAACGTTCTAGCTAATGTATACAGCCCGATAACGTGATATTTAATCAGCAAAGCCACAGTAGGAGAAGCTATCACTGAATGTGCCAACTCATCAGCATCTACGCCACTATGGAATGCCCGAAACGTGTCAAAATCCAACCGATCAGCCCCCGGTGCCACACTATAAGTCAGCAAAACTACTAATCCGGCATAATACCGCATCAGAACCCCGGGTAAACTCTCATGCACCATACCGTACCTGTCATCAGCCACAGAATGCTTCAGAAACCCCGTCAGCGCCTGCAGCGGGAAAACTACGCTTGCTACGGGATCTTCGGGTACAATTCGGGTTTCTACGGCCCGAGCTGCCGTGTGGTTAAGCCGTAATGTCCGCAAAACCGGCTCAGCGGCGCTTAGTCCTACCCGCTGCGCCACAGTTGTGAAAGCTGATTTCCACTGCGCCACAGGTTGCTTCGCCACAATCTGCGCCACTTCTCGCCCTGATTCAGCCACAGTATGAGCCGCTTGCCGCCAGGAAGCCCGCCGAGACGCCACAGGCCGGAACCAAGAAGGCGAATCCAGCGGTTTCAACAGCAGAGCCGTCAGCGCGTCGTCTACAGCGGCAAACACAGAACCAGCAGCCTCGCCCCGCAGATCCGCCACAGACGCGTCTTCTTCAGCCACTCCTAAACAGGTATTCAGCCTCTTCAACGCCACAGCTTCTGTACTACAAGATTCAGCCACCCGAGCCACTAACGCGTCCAAATACCCGCAGCACACATCGTGCACGGCACTCCAGCGCCACGTGCGCGCATCTCCGGGATCCTCAACGGCGGCCAGCAAACCCCGACGGCGTTTGGCCATATCGGGACTGCTGGAATTGGCTAGAAAGCACAATTCCTGTAAAGCCGCGGCTCGGGAGTAATTCAGCGGTCCCGGACGGCACAGCCCAGCCAGCAGCGTTCTGTCCGGTTCGTCGGACAGCGAGGACAAAGAAGTTACAGTTTGTGGAGCCGATTTTGTAGTACGAAGAATGAAAGCTCCTGGTTCAAACACGTGAGCAGACAGTAATTCGTCAAATAATTCCCACAAAACCAAAAGCAGACATTCAATTGCCACAGAAATCCCATCAGCTACAAATCTATCAGCCACAGAAGCCACTACAGAGCGGGAATCCCCACGGAATACCCGAGAAACCGCTTGAGCCCCCGCCCAGTACCGAGAACGGCACAAAGCATACAAAACCCGAGCGGAAACAGTGGTAACCACAATACACAACCCACTACGCACTACCGCGTGGCGCATACGCTGCGCCACACTCGGCTGTCGGAAGGAATCTTCTCGGAACCGCAAACGGGATCTATCAAAATATACATAATGGGTAGAAACATAACAAAGAGCAAACACAAACCCATGGAAGTAAAACGCAAACGGCAGCTCGCTCACGTGGCCAAACGCGTACTGCGCATCAAATTGTACAAATGCTAATCTATCCGATACTGGCTGAATAAGGTAAAACATATACAAAGTCCATAAACAATAAACACCGCTGAGCCGAGCAAATCGGGCCGAAAACAGCCGCCGCACCACCTGTAGTGCCAGCGACGGTTCTGTGGCAAAATCCAAATGGAAATACCGCCATTTCGCCGAGAAAAGCACCTTATATAACCCACAAAACAGTATAAACGTCACAGTATAGTGGAAAAACAGATTTGACCAAAACCCGCTATCAGGAGCACAAACGCGGGTCCGCGTCCGGAATAAATAGTGCAAAACCAAAGGCAGAACGGCCAGCCCGCAAAGACTCAGTTTGTGTACTTGGAATAGCCGAACTTCTAATGCCCGCTTCACTACTGTTTCGTATTGCAAACACGATTGATACTGTTTGTGTTGAGCAATGTAGGCCAGTGACGGAGCCATCTGACGCGTTTGTGGCTGTGCCTTCCGCTGTGCCTTCGGCTGTGATTGTGGAGCAGCTGATAAACCCTTCGGCACATCCGATACCACAGAAACTGATCCGGCAACTGAATTGCCGACCGCCATTCTGAAAAGTCTTCCAAATGTGTCGTGCCGATCGCGCTGTGTTGCTTGGAAGATCACAAAAAGCAGCCAGGACACAAACACAAATCCCACAGTCCCGATTTGTGGTTTCCCGTTCCGAAAAAAGTCCGTCTTCGGCTCCGTCTCGGCTTCCCGTTTGCCGAAGTTTTGTTATGAAATAAATATTATGAACTCGGATGTGTGAGGGGGGGTGAAATGGGACACCTGCTGGGTGAATAGATGATTATGTCATATAATAAAAACTTACATTTCCGCTTACGTCATATATTAACCCCCACCCATTTTCCGCTTACGTCATACACTAAACGTATATCACCAAATGCGCGACGCGAAGCAGCAAACAGAAATCTACGACCGGATGAAAGACGGGATAAATACGATAATTTCAGCAAATACCAACTAAATCAACTAAACCCTCATACAAATCACGGGATTTCGGATCAAATCTCACATCGGAACGGAACTTCCGACCACCAGACGTCTGCGGGACTCCCAATTCTCACTTTCTTCTCCCTCATCTCCCTCAAATTATTCCCTATTCCGATCCTCATTCCGATCCCTATTCCGATCCCTACCCTCGGCACCACAATGACAGACTCCCGCTCCGAACCCTGGACACAAGCAGAACTGCAGCAAATGCAGCAAAGCCTCAATAAACTCCTCGGCCCGGAATTCGTCTCAAGGCGACCCGCTCCTGGCGGTGGTAAAGTCCCATACTTAGAAGGATGGAAAGCTATAAACCTGGCAAACTCCGTCTTCGGCTTCAACGGCTGGAGCTCAGAAGTGAAAAACGTCGCAGTGGACTACTTTGATGACCATGGAGGGTCTGGCAAATACGATTTGGGCCTCAGCGTAACTGTTAGAGTGTCTTTAAAAGACGGGACGTTCCATGAGGATATCGGATACGGCCATATAGAGAATGCTCGGTCTCGGTATATGGCGTTTGAGAAATGTAAGAAAGAGGCGACCACAGACGCGTTGAAACGGTCTTTGCGGTGTTTTGGTAATGTTTTAGGAAATTGTTTATACGATAGACGGTATATACAGCAAGTTGCAAAGATAAAACCTTCGGAGGTGCGTAAAATGGTGAAATTGTGGTAAAATAGCGGTAAAATTGTGTATAGAATGAGAATTCCGGTACTAACAGTTCAGCCTCCGCTTTCTGAAGAAAGTTTACACAGATTTGGTGATGCGACGCGTCAATTTAACCGTCCTGAGCCTCCTGCTGCGCCACAAGGGATGCCCCGTCGAATTCCTAAAGAGGAACCGGCTCAGCCACCGGAAGAACTCGATCTGACGTTCCGTAGCGACGATATTTACGATTTCAACGAGTTTGACGAAGATATCGAAGCAATGGAAAGCTTTGTCGGCCGAGAAGCCACAACTGAGCCACTCGGAAGTGGCGCAAAAGACCCAATTAGTAATCCTATTAACCCCTCGGCTCGGAATAACGATATCGGCTCCACAAATATAACCCCAGTAAAATTCTTCTCGGCCCGCGCGGCAGATTTAATCCAGAAAAACTCTCCTGTAAACGATAAAAGCCTGTTTAATCCGTCATTCCAGTCGCCTTCTATGCGGCGAACGATCGATCAAACGCGCAGCGCGCCGGTAAAACGGAGCGCCGTGGAGGCTTTGCTATCGGAATCTCGGAAAAGTGAGAAACAGGAAAGCGTAGGAGGTGCAGGAGGCGCAGCAAATGGAGTTTCAGCCACTTCAGCCACTGCCACAGACACATTAGGAGACAAGAAATCCTCTACAGAACGGGACGGATCACTTCCGCTTACGGAAGAAGGCAACCGAGCGGAAGCTGAGCCCCCACGGCCGAATTTGGCAAGCCAGGTGGCGCATCGGCAAGTTGGAAGGCCTCCTTTAGGATCAAATGTAGCGCGGAGAGTTCTGAGATCGGAAAAACCTGCTGCGCCACTCCGAGAAATCAGCCCAGCTGCGGCAAACAGCGGGAAGGAACAAAAGGAAAGGGAAAGGGAAAGGGAAATAAAAGACCTAAAAGATCAAAAAGATCAAAATACTACGATAAAACACCAGACAACGGAACTTACAACGGAAGAACCGGAAACAAAACGGGCAAAAGTGTGAAAAAGGTGGATTTTACGGGTTTCTGATTACCATTTCTCACATTTTCACTGCATTTCCTAGTCATTTATTATATAAATCATCCGTTTTCACTGGATTTTCCTTTATTTTCTTTCAATTACAGCGCTGTGGTTTAAACAGCTCGCATTATATATACGATAATATTAACGATTCATGCATTATTTCTAGTGTGTAGGAACAACGGGTGGACTCTTTGATTCTGCCGTTACTTAAGCTGTTATATCCGCGTTTTTGCTTCCGCTTCGTTCCGATAATACATCCGATAGCACATCCGACAGTATTCCGCTATAGTCTCCGAAATTTCTCATGCCTCCGGAAACAATACCTCTATCGTCTCCGGTGTCTGGGTGTAGGAAACATCACGTCTCCCTCCTTCCAATCTTCCCTACTTTCCATATCACGTAATCACATAAACTCCTCAGATTCCTTCGCTATCATAAAATACGATAAAATGATAAAATAAAACATATTAACTACTTCATATAATTCCACATTTCTACCATTTCTACCCTCTACAGCACTCTAAACGTCTATTTCCTACTTCATATCTCCTCTCACTATTCCCAGCATTTACCCAAGAAATACCCGGATATCCCAAACCGAAGTTCTCCTTCCCGTTTCCTCTTTATATCCGAGTAATATAAATACCTAAGAATCTCTCAACTCTGCGGAAACTCCGGAAATTCCGATCAAAATTCCACAAATGGACATCAAACGCACCTCAGGTTTCCGCCCGGCTTTCCGGCCTCCGAAAGCTCCTCGGAAAACACGCGAAACCAGCACAGGAACTGCTATTAATTCTTTACCCCCTCAGAATAAGAATTCTGTTATCGCCTCGCCGATTTCCGCCCCCAGCGGCTCATCCGGTGATGAATTCGGCTTAAACCACAAACGGCGTCGGACTTCTAACGCCGCCACAGCCGATTCCGAGCATTCCGAGCCGTCGGAAGCAGCGGAAACAGCGGAATCGTCCGGAAATGGTAAAATGGGGAAACTCTTGCGGTATTTCGACTCTTTAGACGATCTTCAGTACGCTAAAGTGTACACTACGGACACGGTAAAGCTGCTAGTAGACACGCGGACAAACCATATAAGGTGTATAGTTAGAAATGACTCTTTAGACACTGTAGCGGACGGAGATGATTCCAATCAGCCGGAAGAAACAGCAGAATCCGGCAATAATCCAAACTCCGAGACGGAACAAATCCACAATTCACACAATAGCGGAACTTCGGAAACGACAGCCACAGATACAACTCAACGGCAGCCTTCGGAAGATGGAAATAGTACAAATACCCATTCCGATATCGCGGAAAAGGCCGAAATGAGACCCGAAATCGAACCCGAAATCGAATCGGAAATAGAATCAGTGCACTCTGTAAACTCATCCGCCAGCTCAAGTAACGTGAAATTGGAATCCCAGCGTTCCGAAGGCAGCTCGGCAACCACAGAAAGGAGATTTAAAACCTCAAACGCCTTTGAAGGCATCACCCACGAAGAAATCATCCCAAATCAAGAATATACCTTCTTTCTAGACTCCCGCACACATACTAGAGGAATCGGAGAATTAGACCCGAGTATCAGCGCGTATATTCAAGTAGACAGCGATCAGCTGACCATAGCAGACTTGTGTAAACGGAATGTAGCTGTAGGCCGAACTTCGGAGAAGTATGCTTTAGTACAGGAGGCTAAAAAGACGCTGGCCCTTCGGCAATTAGAACGGAGGCTTAATAGACGCCGAGCTCGGGAACAGCGGATGTCTATAGCCGAGATTGAGGAGCAGGCAAGCCAGGAACGCACTGCTATGCAACGGAAAGCCGCTGCCGAGCTTTTAGAGAGCAACGGACCAGATTTGTACCCATCTGAGCCACAGAACGTTCCAGTATTGAAATTAGGACAAAACGGTAGTATAGGAATCGATGAAGATTCCCTGGTTATCGATAGAAGCGCAGGGACTGTCACAGAGGCAAATGGGAGAGAAATTACCCGAGAAAATCCGTATGAAAATCCTGTAACTAACAGTACATATTCTAAAGCTCGGTATGTAGAAAGATGGACTTTAGATGAGACTATCAAGCTGTATGAAGCGTTATCAGCTTGGGGCACTGATTTCTCAACTATATCTAAGCTTTTCCCCTATCGTACGCGACGAGAGGTTAAATTGAAATTCAATTTAGAAGAGAGGAAACGTCCTTTCCTGATTGAGCTGGCTTTAAGGCGTAAATTACCTATAAATTTCGAGCAGTACTGCGCTGAAGTTGGGAATAATTACTCTTCCATGGAAGAATTTCAAGCAGAGATCGACGCTGTGCACGCGAAATTCGCCGAATTGAAGAAACAGGAAGAAGAAAGTATCAAACAGGCCCAGGAAGAGGATAAAGCACTGTTAAAGAAGCGCGAACACAGTGATTTGTTGCATATGCAGTCTAAGAAAAGTTCAGCGCGGGAACAGAAGTTGAAAGAATGGAGGAAGAATGAAATAGTTGTAGGAGAAGTCGGGAGTTACAGTGGCGGAGTAGAAGAGGAGGAGGAAGAACAGGAGGAACAGGGAGTGGTGGGCGATGAAGGGCAGCCAGTTGAGGAGGAAGAAAGAGTAGAAGAGGAAGAAGAAGAGGAGATGGAAGATATGGAGGAGATTGAGGAGATGGAAGAGGAAGAGGAAGAGGAAGAGGAAGAGGAAGAGGAAGAGGAAGAGGAAGAGGAAGAGGAAGAGGAAGAGGAAGAACTGGAAGAAGAGGATGAAATACAGGAAGAAGAGGAAGTAGTAGAAGAGGAAGAGTAAGAAAGACATAGTCAATAAAGAGTAGAGAAGTATGGGAGTCCTAAATACGTCATTTTATTAGAAATGCAGATGTGTATGAATTATATATGAATTTTATATCTACTATATATGAATTATATCAATTATATATGAATTATGTTCGTTCTCTCTAGGTACTGTGATGGGTCAGATAGCCATATCGTAGTTCAATGAGCCGAAATGCAAACTGCTTACACAGGATTTCTACATAGATAATATATTTCTAATATTCAGAACAGAAAATATATATAAAAAAGTCATAATAATATATATTTATATATCTTTCTGATTATCAAAAATCAACTTCGGCCCTCGGAGCTCTGAAAAACTGCGCTATCTCTCTATGGGTGCTCATCAGATACCTGTTATGGGACACGAGCCTCCTCATAATAAGTAGAACAGAAAGCACTATAAACACACTTTTACAGTATAGCATCACCCAAATTCCTTCAATATTAGTACTATAGACACTGAATATACAAGAAAAGATTACTTATTTCTCGTTTACAGGGCGTTATCACTCCTTTATACGCTTCAGGTTGTTTCGCGTCTCAATCTCCTCACTCTCAGAGTGAGACGTCAAGTATAGCATATATTGAGATGAGACGTGAAGTCAGTTCGGTCTCGGTATTTCAACGGTTTATTCTCTTCTCTTCCCGTTTATTTCTTCTTTGCTCCTTCATTTTTCCCTCTTTTTCCTTTTCTTCACTCCTAATAACTCCTCTGTACGTTCTACTGTCAATTCTCCGCTTTGTAGTTCACCTCTTCACATTGGTTTTCCCTTTCCAGGGCTTTCGCTATAAACACATTCCTAATATTTCACTCTTGACTTAACCCACTATTGTCAACTTCCCAGCTTCTAAATTCCCCACTCTACATACCAACTCTACTTCCTCTTCAATACAATCTCTAACTTCTCCTCTGGCACATCGACAAACGTATTGTCAGCTACTCCATAGTCAAAAGCCTGCGTCAGCTCGTCACGAATTTTCCAGCACTGGACAATATTCTCGTCATCCACACTAGCAATCAGCCATTCCAGCCCACAGTCTCCCTCATACCGGGGAACATTCCAAGAGAAATCAGAAACATACGCCCGGTGTCCAGCGTGCATAAACACAAGCTCAGGAACACCATCATCCATATCATCCTGCGACTGTTCATAGCCTATATTCCCTATATCCCAAATCATAACTCTACAGTCTTTCTGGCTAGCTGATCCTAACACTCCGGCTCGGAACGGAGACCATTCCAGCGACGTCACGCCTTTCTTGTGACCTACGAGAGAATGCAGCCGTTGATTCAGATTCCGTAGATCAAACAGGGCAATCGTCTCGTCTTCAGCACCCGTAGCTAGCAAATACTGGGAAAAATGATTGAAAGCAACTGAATTCACTCCAGTGCTGTGGGCTTCTATCTTGTTTACAGGTTCAGCGGTTCTCACGTCGTAAACTACGAGTGTCCTGTCATCCGAGACAGAACATAGCAGATTTGCGTCCAAATTATGCCACCGGACGTCGTTTATAATATCCGTGTGACACTCAAACACTTTTTCTGGTACTTTCGCACCACTAGGGATGTCCCAAACAGCTACGCGGCGATCATCTGACCCGGAAACAAGCTTCCCTTGCTGCTGCCGACTCCAATGAAGCCCATAACCGTTAGCAGAGTGGAAAGACAGTGCAGTGGGAGTTGAAGACTCAGGAGCAGAAGTATTGTAAATGAAAACAGTCCCTGATCCATTGATAGTAGCAACAGTCTCTGATGACAGCGGCATGTATCTTGCTTTATTGATTTCCCCCTCATGCGGGAATTTCTTTATAATTTTCACTCTAGAGTCTGTTTGCGCTGGTTTGCTTTCCAAAGCTGCGCTGGATAGATCTGTAGGATAGTCGATTGAACCGAGTTTCAAGTAGTTTTGTTCCTGGTCTGATGTGTGAGATCCGAGGATCATTTGCTGGGTGGTGATTCCGTTATTTCTAGGTTGTTAGTAATGAAGGAGGGAGAAGGAGAGGAGGAGAAGAGGAGAAAATAGGAGCAAAGGGGAGGAGGGACAAAAGTGGGAAAACAACAGAAAATATATATAATATATAAGAAAATCAACTGTAAAAAACAATAAACTATAGCACAACAGAGTACAATCTTCAATGGAAATGGCAGGAGTTCAGCAGTATTGGGTATTCGTCTGTTTCCAAGTGTTCAGCTCAGAGATTCAATAAACCCAGAATCCTGTAACTAGAAACCAGGAATCTCAGTTACAACCCTAAATCTTTCAATCCAAACACTCGAAACCTGTGAAATCTGTGAAACCTTTCAACTATCAAATTCAATTGCCAAACCGCCAAACTGCCAAACTGCCATAATTTCTGGCTGATACTTTTATCCACATCTAACTCTGCCATCTACCAATCACAATCCCCACAGTTCACACAATTTAAAGGCCCCAATTCTTGCACATTTTACTCCTTTCCTACTCCAATATATTCCACATTATCACCTTCCTATCTTTCACACTGTGAAATCCATATTCTACTCTTCATTTTCACCATTTCATCCTATTTACGCTACCATATTTCTATTCCTTCCTCTCCTCTTCTCAACTGCTATACTTTCTTCCTCTTTTTCCTCTTCTAATACTTACTCTGAAAACTCCGGCAGCCACTGGACAGTCAACGAGGGCCATTTCAACGCCGAAGACGACACCAAATCGTACATATAAGGACAATTCTTCTTCCATGTTTCGTACTCTGCGTTCCACTGTTAGCATGCTGTTCATTTCCACCTCTGACATCAGATATGCTACAGAATTCTAATTCAACTGTCTACCCACCTTCTGCTACAGTCTTTGCTATTTCTGCTTCATCTTCCGGCACGTCTTCCCAATCGTCCTGCGCAGCTTCCGGCTCGCGCGTCTCAGGGAGGTCAAAAGAGACCGTTCGGGTCATCGCGGGGTATTTCAAGGAACGATTTATATAGCTAAGCCAGCCAGGGAGGGGAGGAATAGAGATACAATACTGAAATTTTTCAGATGGAAAGTTCAGTTAATGAGACACTTCGAGACACTTCAGTGGATTGAAAGGCCTTTTGGTAAGATATTCCGTTTTGTATCTGATTTCTACTGTGATGCTGCACAATTAGATCACGAAAATTCACTTTCTATTGCCATTAAAAACGCTTCCGACTTCCCCGTTCTTCGGCTCGGTCGTTCCGTCTTTCGTTCCGACGCGACTTGGAGACGTGAAGTGAGTCCCCTAATATGTCTATCGATCCCCTGCTATAGGACATACTCCCCACTTCCTAATACGGAGTTCCCCCACCTATATGGGACGCCTCTTCCGGCCCCATTTGTTTTTCATGTAAAACTCGGGACGGCGGATATTCCGACGGGGATCCCGATTTCCCGCTCCTGCGCTATACAATCTACCGTGTTTTGTGGACATCCGAGTTACTACTATTTCCGCTATTCCTGGAATCCCGAAATATCCCCTCCTAACCCCCGCGGATCTGAAGCAAAATCGACTCACAGAATGACTGGCAGACCGGCTAGACCCGTCGGAACCCCCGCGGAAACTCCGATGCCGCCGAACGGCGCTGAGCCCCCGAAACCCCCAGCTGAGCCACAGCCGAACTACGTCTACACGCCGTCGGACAACAAACTCAGCCACGTGTACGACAAACTAGGACTGCCCCAGGTTAAACAATACAGAGAACTCGTTGAAGCGGAAAACAGAGTAGATATGTTTCTACGCCGTAAATTCCTGGATATGCAGGAAACTGCAATGAAAGTACCGAGGAAAACCACAGTGGTCCGGCTGTTTATATCTAATTCGTGTGAGAATCAGCCATGGCAAGTAGCAGCTCAAAGGCAGAAAGAACAGGAAATGCGGTTAAGAGGTGAGCAGCCGCCTCCTCAGCCTCCTGCAGGCCCACCAATGTGGAATTTACGCGTCGAAGGCCGTCCCGTGTCGGATGAGCCGGCAGACCTGCCGACGCGGAGGAAATTCTCTTCTTTCTTCACTTCTATGGTTATTGAACTTATGCCAGAATCTGGTACTGAATACCCTGAAGGGAATATCGTAGAATGGCACGAAGCAGGCCCTGGTGGACAGAAATCTGTAGATTTTGACGGTATGGACGTGCGGCGTTCAGGGGTGGAAGAAGTGAAGGTGAGGGTAACTTTACAGCCGAAGGAGATTCCAGAAAAGCTAGTTGTGGCTAATGAGGATCTTCGGCTCCTTCTAGGTATATCTGTAGGAACTCAGCAAGAGATTGTAGCACTGTTGTGGCAGTATATTAAGTTATATAATTTACAGGAGCCTGAGGACTCTCGGCTTGTTAAGACTGATGCGGCATTGAGGAAGATATTTGGTGTGGATAAATTCCATTTCCCGCAGGTTGTAGAAATGCTTACAGCGTTCCTGAAAGCTCAGGATCCTATAGTGGTAGAATACGTTGTGAAAACGAACGTTTCCAGTACTATGGGGGAAACAGTGTATGATTTAGAGATTGAGAATGATGAATTAGCTAATGGGGATCTTCTGAGAGCAATTGAAGCTTGGAATGAGAATGATAAAGAAATCGTGGAATTGGAAAACAAAATATCGCTATCAATTGCTAAACTGAATGATTCCTACTTCCGTCAGCAGTTCTACGAGCAGCTCAGCGCAGATCCTGTAAGATTTCTACGCAACTGGCTTGACGTACAGGCTAGAAACTTGAAAGTGCTTAATGCGGATGAAGGATTTATGGAGGAAACGGTACGCAGTTCCGATTTCTACACTGATGAATTGCTGGATGAGAATATTCATTTGCTGCTCAACAGCAAAAGAGTATAGAAAGTGTATTGTGTATAATAGAGATACTATGTGGTTGGAGTACACCGTAGATGGAGTTTTTAGAGTACTACAGCTTATGGGAACACGGGGAAACACGGGGGAACACGTGGTTAACATTGAGTTACACTGGGTTATATTATATAACAGGAGGATATGATTTTGGCTTATTTTCAGCCTATGATAGGAGATCAATCTAAGCTTTAATGTCGTCAAAGCAACTAATTCGGCTCTGTTTGCTGGAACGAAAAACTGAACCAAATTTACGAAAAGGCACTACTTGTCAACCAAAGGCATCTCAAAACTCCCTGTATACCGAAATGCCGTTAATACCCGATTCCGCCGCTCCCGCATTCGGTTTTCCCGATGACTCACTCAAACTCCCTCGACTTCGGGTCTCCGCTCGTGCATGGTGTCCGAATCGCCGCCTCTCGACCTTCGCGTCTCATCCCGTAAAAGCCCTCCCTAGGACGTCAGACTACGCTTAGAATTACCACACTCTCAATGCACTCCAGACACCAAAATGACACTCAAATTACCCGTTTTCTTAATTGTCCCTCAGCCATTTTGTTTGTCTCCATTCCCCCTCCCTCTTCTCCCCACTCCTCCTCCCTCTTCTCCCCATTCCTCCTAATCTCTCGCCCCCCCCCCCCGCTTCCTCAGTCATCTCTGTCCGCTCCACTGTCCCAATGTGAAAATTTTCCCCGGGACACTTCCGGACAGCAAGGTACTTCATAGGGATATCCGAGGAGTTTGAAAAGAACAAACCAGTAGGAAACCAGCTCAAATACTCAATTTCATACTATTTAATCCTCTCTTATACCATCATACACATCCCCTTTCCACTCAATTTCACACCGGAAACTCTCCAGACTGCAGAATCCCTCCAGAATCTCGCATCAGCCACATCTCTACTCCCTTTTCCACTCTTCAAGGCTTCTATCTACTTGACTCTCCCTCACATATTACAATGAGCTCACCTACAAACTCGCAAGTTTACACCTCCACCCGGGACAGCGAGGGGAAAAAACTGTCCTTTGAAGACGTTGTGATCGCCGGCTTGGCCCCAGATGGCGGACTGTACATTCCTCCCGAGATTCCTTCTCTCGGTTCTAATTTCTTCTCTGAACTGAAGGACAAGTCATTCCAGGTTCTCGCATTCACTATAATGCGCTGCTACATTTCCGATGCTGAGATTTCTGACTCGGAACTCCGTCAGCTGATTGAGAAATCCTATGCGACGTTCAGAGCACCTGACGTCACTCCGACTGTTCCTATCAATAAACAGGATAATCTCTACCTCTTAGAACTCTTCCATGGGCCGACTTATGCGTTTAAAGACGTTGCGCTGCAGTTTGTCGGCAACCTGTTTGAATTTTTCCTCACGCGCCGCAACCAGAACCTGCCGGAAGATGCCGAAAAGGCTTCCGTGACTGTCGTCGGAGCAACTTCAGGAGATACGGGATCAGCTGCTATCTATGGTCTTCGGAACAAGCAGAACGTGTCTGTGTTCATCCTGTATCCTACGGGCCGAATTTCGCCCATCCAGGAAGCTCAAATGACAACTGTGCTCGACGATAACGTCCGTACGCTGTCTGTAAATGGTACTTTTGACGACTGCCAGGATATTGTGAAGGCTATATTTGCTGATACTGAGTTCAACAAGAAGTACCACGTTGGAGCTGTCAATTCTATCAACTGGGCACGTATTCTGGCGCAGATCACGTACTATTTCTACTCTTTCTTCCAGCTGTGTAAGACTGAGAACATTTCTGAAGCTGATTTGCAGTCTGGTGAAAAGAAAATCAAATTTGTCGTCCCCTCGGGCAACTTTGGCGATATTTTAGCTGGATTTTTTGCGAAAAGAATGGGTCTGCCCATCTCTAAGCTGGTTATCGCTACTAATTCTAATGATATCCTTAATAGATTTGTAAAATCAGGTGTATACGAGAGGATTACCGGCTCAGACGGAGATGTGAAGGCCACTCTGTCTCCGGCAATGGATATTCTCATTTCTTCCAACTTTGAGAGACTCCTGTGGTACCTGGCTAAAGAGAATCTTTCAGGAAACCCTGGAGCTACTCTGGCTGGCTGGATGACTGAGCTGAAGACGAAGAATTCTTTCAAAGTGCCAGAAGCTGTCTTAACTGCTGCCAGGGCTGAATTTGCTTCGGAAATGGTATCAGACGAGGAGACTCTCGAGACGATCAAGGCAATCTACGACTCTACCGAGCCGAAATACATTCTTGATCCTCATTCGGCTGTCGGTATCACTGCAGCTCAGAGAGGAATTGCTGCTGATAAAGCTGCAGGGGCTAAGGGTGTGTACTATATTTCTCTTTCCACTGCGCATCCTGCCAAGTTTGCTGATGCGGTGGACGCTGCTTTGAAGGGTACCCCTGGCTACAGTTTTGAGCGAGATGTGCTGCCTGAGGAGTTGCGTAAGTTGGGAGATTTGCCCAAGAAGATCAAAAGGGTGGAAAGAGCTGATGCTGAGCTTATCAAGGAGATTATCGCTAAGGAACTTGTCTAAAGGACAGGGGGTTGCTAGAAGGGTGTCAGAATTGATAGGTGCATTGTAAAGACGCGTCAAAGCATGTACGCGGTTGGTTGAAGTGGGGATTGGATTAGTTGAGAGGAATTGGGCAGACTGGGAAGCCTAAAAGGAGATAGCTGTTATTTAATGAATGTATATTGAGGATTCGCGTTCTTTGCGTGACAGCCAAACATTTCAAACATGTTGTAAGCATAACCTGACATATATATGTATAAATATGAGCATCTATATATATATATATATATATATATATATATATATTGCATTATTATGATAATACGTTCTTTTCTTCTTATCACTGCTCGTTTGCCACTTGGGAGGATACTCCCGATCTTCGAAACAGCTGGGCCCGAAATAAGACGTCAATTGTGGCGGGGAAGCTGAAGTGGAGGCCCGTAATAGCAGGAATAATAGCGCTGAAAAGCCGATATCCCGAACGCTTAGATGTTTGATCTTCTCAGCAGGTGACATGGGGTAATAACCTACGAAGGGCCTATAACACCAGAAACGTACCCCTCAACTGCTGACGGCGCACGTTGGCCATTAATCCCACTACTGAAGATACTATACGCCGCTATTCGTCATTATTTTACTCCCAATTCAAGGATTCCGAAGTTCTACGATGTTCTAATACATCACCGGTGTGTCTAAAATATAGATACTCAAGCCTGGAAGCCGCATATCACGCGCAGCTTTCAGCATTCGTGTGTGTAGTTGTAGAGACCAGATTCTGAAATTCAATGGAAGTCCAAATCATCTACCACTTGCCAGGGAGAATCCCAGATCAAACTCTAGTGTACTCTAGTGTAATACATGGACTCTGAAGATCTTATAAGGCTGTGTTGTCCCGAACAAGACCTGTCAATCAGCAGGGGAAGCGAGAAAGCAGAAGTAACGTATACCTAACTATATCGCTATTCTTTCGTATATTTTTCAATATTTCCTTTGCTAGCTTCTCGTAATCAAATCCCCATCTATTCTCGCGTCATTTGTCACCTCTCTGTAGGCACCACTTTCACTTTCCCATCAACTACCTTTACATCGAACCCGAGTTCCCGCAAAGCAGAAGTATCTTCCGTTCCGCGCGCTTCTAAACCGGCTACGATGGCCTGGTTCTCCTCATTGTTCTCTAGAAGGTATCGTAGGCACATGATGGCGCGCTCTTTGATGTCTGTTATTTGTTAGTTTGCGATGTGGATAGTATAGGAGAATATTGCTTCTAAAAGGGAGGAGTATGTATCAACAGTCCAGAAATAGTCCAACCACATAATTAGATAGAACAGTCCAATCATGCAATTGAATTGCTCATCACCAGGCCATCTATACTCTGAGTATCCCGCTATTATCCCCTGCCTCAGATCCAGTATACAGTATATTCCCAGTTCCTCAGCTACTCCTCCCTGTTTATTCCCTTTTTCCCCCTTCTCCTTTCCTCTCCTATGATACATACATGGATTATTATCATCAATCACACAGCAATTCAAAATCAGCACTATCGCTCCGTTCGTTCGCAGCTCATCCTGGATAAGTCGTTCTTTATACGTTAGATAACACAACAACTCTACCACTAGAGCCTTCACGTTAGGGAAATCCTCAGTTTTGACAGGATTCCTCTGCGTCACCTGGGAATTTCCGTCTGATTTCGCGCCTTTCAATGTCTTCTTGGGTACACGCTGCGTTACAACAGCAAGCAGACGCACTGACTGATCTACAAATGGTCCTTCTGTAACAAGAAACTGTTTCCCCGTCTCGGTTTGAGCCAGTAAGCACAGACATTCTAACGCGGAAACTGTGCAGTTCCATACTTCGTCTATTTCTGTAGCGTGGGAGAGTTGGAAATCCTGGGTTCGGTATTCCTCATGCTCTAGTAATTGACACACTTTTCCTACCACAACAGGAAATACAGCCCCCGCCAGCCAAGCCGTTATCGGCTCCACAGACATCCGCTTCAGGTCAGAACCTGCTAGAATAGCATGCGAGAGTTGTAGTAACGCCACAGTACGTTTGTCGGCGTTATTACTGTTTTAGGTTAGTAATTAATACTCAGACCACTAAGCCACAGCCACAGCCACAGCCACAGCCACAGCCACAGCCACAGCCACAGCCACAGCCACAGCCACAATACTTACACGCCCAGCCACTCGCACACACTGGCGCAAGCAGGATTCTCCAGTAAATGCCGCACCATAGCTAAAACCAATACACTCACCGGTGGAAGAGAGTCTCCACCAATCTCCAACTGAGCGGAATTGTCCAGCAGCCATCCGAGAATCCGCCGAGTTTGTTCCGCTGCAATTGTAACGAAATCCTGTAAATCTGAATCAGATTTCCAAGCGTTACACAGGAAAACATAAAAAGGCTCGTACTGAGGAGCAAATGGAGTATCACCGAACCACCTGAGCTGTTAGAAAAGCAAGAATAGAGGAATAATAAGAAGAATAAGAAGAATAAGAAGAATAAGAAGAATAAGAAGAATAAGAAGAATAAGAAGAATAAGAAGAATAAGAAGAATAAGAAGAATAAGAAGAATAAGAAGAATAAGAAGAATAAACATGAACAAGATACAGATGGAGAGGAGGAAATCAAGTAGTCTCATATCCATATTCTGTTTTTCCCACAACCAACTTACACATCACTGAGCACACAACGGCTCAAAACGTCGTCCCACACTTTTATCGCAACACGGCCTGCACCTGCAACCAAATTACTGTAGAATCGGAACATCTCCGTCCATATCCCGTGCTCTGACAAATGTTAGTTGAGTCTCTTTAGAATCCAAGTTGCCCCATTTACCCGAACTGTCCAAATTGAACTCACTTCGCTCATTGGAGCCTTGAAAACGCGTGAAACCCTCAGTTGCCGCAAGACTGGAATCGTAGAACTGAGATCGGAAACATAATTCATGAACGCCAGGTGCGGCAACGAGATTCCGTGCTAGCACAAATATTCCTCGGAGAATCCGAGTCAGATGATCCGTAGTGGTGTCAGGGAGTTGTCCGGTGACCCGCTCTCGAGTCACTTCAAGCGCAGACTGGAGGTGTTTCCATATATGTTCGTTACTGGATAATTTTTCACTGTGCTGTTAGCGATTGCTAGTGGTAAATGCAGAGATATACAGTATATATGTCCTTGTATAGCACACATATCACATATTCTACTTACACAGCGCCTGGCAATGTGCTGAGTTTAACAGCGCCAGCTAGCAGGCTGAGAGCAGCTCGTTCGTCCTGGTTAACCAGCTGTGGGAGTTCCCTGAGGGATTCAGAGACCTGCGGGAGATCCATTGTGGCCATTTCTGAGTCGAGCAGAGCCAGAGGGTCAAAACACCAGTGATATTCTCGGGTTTCAGGTTCAAGAGACACCCCAGAGTTCGGTAGATAGCGGTAGAACTGGCAAACTAGGATGATTTGATATAATAAATTGCAATATAATCTGAAATGATAAGACATGTTGCTCCATTAACGGCAAATTCATGTTCGGAAAGTGGACTTTTCACACCCCTGATATGGGACTAAATTTTGTTTATTATGGGGAAATTTTTCACAGGGGGGAGTTTGTGATTATGTAATCAGGGGTCAAAGAGCTCATTTTGACGGAAAAGCGGGAATGTGTTAAACATATGCTGATGAATTTTGCTCAGAAGAGAGTTGGAAATTTTGGGAAGGCAAGAATCAGTGTTGGCGCAAAAAGTCCAGACTTTTTGTAACAAAAAGTCACTTTTTGTTTTTGTATTTACTGTAAGTATTTTTGAATTTCCAACTCTCAAAAGAGTAATTAAAAGTCACGTGCTTGTGCATTTACGTGCATATCTACAT